>VXBZ01010482.1:212434-267617 GCA_013399135.1 Heliornis fulica | reverse complement strand
GGGTGCGTACTGGCCCCGGCACAACGGCCTTTCCTCGGGCAGGCCTCGGGGGGGTGGGGGCGGCCCGGCTGGGTCGGGTAGACCCCCACGGAGGCGACTTGCGTGGCGCAGCTGAAGTGAGCAACGCTCAGATTTTCTTTCACCCCTGGCAGTCAACCTAAACCTGGCGTGAGCCGGGCAGCGCCTGTTCATCTACCCCAGGTTGGCGGTGCCCAGGGCTCCATCGTGTTCCCGGCGGTGTGAAACACAGCGGTGGGTCATATTCCTGCCTCTGTTTTACAGGCTGCTCCGTCGGAGCAGCTCAAAGCAAGCACGCAGAGCCAACGCTATCACCATGGGGGGAAACTGAGGCACGAAGTGGTCATGGGAGTGAAATGCGGGTCTGCTGGATGCTGGCTGCACTCCTTGCTCCTGAGCCAGCGTGGGGTACGGGGTCTCTGCCTGTCTGCTGAGTGACGGTGCTCCTAGGCAGTGGGGTGTCGCTGTACCCACCACCTTTGCCACGAAGTAACCCTCATCTCTACACCTCTCCCGTGAAGGAACACCTGTCTCCCAGGGAGGAGAGACTGACCTCAGAAGCAGCACGACGGACGCGGTGACTGCAAACCACCGTGTCAGCTCTGCAAACCACTGCGCTGTCACCACCGCAGACAGGTCCACCACCGCATCCTTACAAATGAGTAAGCCAAAGCCCAAACCCTGGCTTCCAGGCTGCTGATCCACAGCGAGGAGGGCAACCTCCACCGCTGTGCATCTCACACTTCATCATCTTCCCTGCGCTGCCCCTAGCAAGTAACCTCGCTGCTGGGGAGCGGAGCCAGCAGAGCTTTCCCTTGATTTATACTCCCTCTCCCACTACAAGCGGCTTCTGTGGAGTTCCTGTCCTACCCCCGAGGAAGGCGCTGGCTCCTGCCACGCCGAGATAAGCCACTTGCCAGTGTCAGCGCTCTGCGGATAAGTAAACAGGAGGCGTAATTTGATTTGCACTGATTAAGCTGCTGGTGGAGGTGAAATCCAGCGAATAAAACAAGCTACTGCAGGGAACCTAACATTTTCTCCTTGCTAATACTTGAGAGGCAGCAAAATTTAAAGTACTTGTGTTTGTAAAAGTTTCCAACTAATAGGAGTTTTGCTTTATTTGGTTTGTGGTTTTTTTTTTTTTTCTCTTTTATTTCTTTCTGTAATGGGGTGTTTGGAAGGAAGGATGAAATATGCCAGGCACTGAGCTGTCCCATACTCTGTGACAGAGCAGGAGAGCAAGGACTGGGCTACACTCTCCTTAGAGGATTGTTTTATTCCTCCACTAGAAAAATTAACCCCTGCATAAAAGTTGGAATCACCAAATGAAACACAGAAATACCCACTATTTCACACGCTGAGGGAGGACAGATGTGGTGTGAAAGGGTTAAGATGGAAGCAGAGGTCTGAACTTGAAGTCTGTCTCCCCTGCAAGCACCCAGGGAGCTGTAGCATGGCTTCAAAGGCATGTAAAGGAAGTTTGGGGCCGAAACTCCCACTGACAACAACCCGGGTCAAGCCTGAGACTGCCATGTGGGCTGCTGAAAACATCCCTCTGGGCTTCCAGATGCCTGTCTGCAAGGCGGGGAGGATAACGTGGCTGTGCCACACGGCACGTGCAGCAGACGTGTTTGGGAGGCGCTCAGACATGTGGAATACATAAGAGTCTAAAAAAGATCACACCCTTCAGAAAATATCCCTCTGTCCTTGTGTCCCCTGTTGTCATTCATGACTAAACTTTGGCATGACACAGAAGGAATTTAAAATCTTTTTCTGAGCTGTTGGCAACTGCTCTCCTTGGAGGCTCTTGTCTCCATCTTCCTCCCTTGGGCTCTGCCGGACTGTGCCCTGCGCTCCAATCCTTTCCTATTTTATCCTCTCTGCTACCAAACCTCACAATGCTCAGTTCATTAACTGCAGCTCCATTTCCCTTCCATGATTAACTCCAACTGTCCAAACACACGGGGCTCTGGGGGAGCTGTTCAGATGCCCAATCGTAGGCGTGGAGTGCCATTTTCCATGCCTCGGGGTACCCTGCCTGGCCCCTGGCTGCTGCCCCAGGAGAGGAGAGCATGCCATAGATCCGGTGCTGTATCTGCCAGCCCCATGCAGATGTCTTGGATCCCCAGCAGTGCTTAAAACGGCATTTGACATCCACGTTTTGGGCACTGGAGCAGCTCCCCAGATCGCAGCATTTAGTTTCTTTGTTTTTCTTGGCAGGGCGCGGAAGGAGGCAAATCCAGACTCTTGGAGGGTGGGGGTGAAAGTGACCCCACAACATGAGTTTGTCTCCTTTTCCACATACATGTGAGTTTTACCATTGCTTTAACTGCCCTCCCTCTGCTTCCCAAGAATTATTCTGCAGCCTCCCACTCCTTTTGCCCTCATTGATCTGAGAGGTCTCATCCTTCCTGCACATAAGGAATCCAAGCTGCAAAAAGTGAATATCCACAAGAAAGTATCCACTTTCCTGTTACCCCTCAGGAGAAACAAAGCCTAAGGTCTCCCTTCAGCCAGACCTCCTAATGTAAGCAAGCTGTTCCCTTCACCAGTTGCCCAGCTAATGTCCGGTTTCAAATTGATGTTGTTAATTCAGTGACAGATGCACCAAGTGCCATTAGTGGGTCTATTTAAATGGAAACATAATTTTTACCCATCAAGATCCTTTTACTGTGCTGGTGCTTGCAGCCTTCACTGGGGAATAAGAGCAACGTCAGGGAGCTGGTTGTAATTTCAACAGTCTTGCAGAAATGCAGCAACAACAGATGTGTGCTGGTTTTGGGGCTAGCTTAAGTCAAAGCATCCATGCTCACAGCAGGTTTGCCTCTTCCTACACTGCGTGTGAGTCTGGTTTAGGGTTATTTGGCTTATGATTGGTTTTGGTTGATTTGCAGGGCCAAATACAACACCTGTCCTTGTGGATGGGACAGTTCATATTGGCTTTACTGGAGTTGTATGAGGGGTATAGTGACTTTTGCCAAGCAAAAGGTACCCTACAGAAGGGACAACATTCTCCCCAAACATGCTGGAAATGAAGCTTAGTCTCTTGTTAATACAAGCTGAGAGTATGATTCCCCTGGCCTTTAGTAGCTGCCTTTGCTCAGAGCCTGCAGACTAAGGCATAATTAGTGGTGCTTGTGGTGGTGCTGAGTTTCTGTGATGTGGTGGCTTGCCCACTGGGATCTCTTCTGAGGTCAGCAGCCCATTTCAGATCATGCAGCACTGGCCAACTTCAGATGGGAACAATTTTTGGTAGTGGCCATCATTACAGGCTGCACATGAGATCATTTAATCTCAGTAGATACTTGGGGAAGTGTCCCTGAGACTGGCCTTTGAGCACAGCTGCACACTCATGCATGTGTGTGAAAGGGAAAGGGGCTCTAAAAAAGAAAAGAATTACCCTTATTTCCTCCCTCTCTGGGGAAACCGTCCCCACTGTGGGCTCTGATTGTGCCAATAAAACTGGAACCAACACTATCACTTGAATTTGCAAAACTGCTTATCAACCCACAAACATTCATGGGAATAATTGTTCCCTGTTGAACCATGTGTACTGTTTAAAATGCACTGGGGTGGGTGGGGAGGCTATGGAGGGGAAGCCAGTGCCAGAAATGGCTTTTCTGCAGAGCTGGCAGCCTAGAAGAGGAGCCAGGGGAGAGATCCGAGCGCTGCATGGTGTGCTGCGGAGAATTCAGGTGCAAGCTACAGGAATTTTCTCATTGGAAAGCCCTTCCAAGAGACAGGCAAGCTTGCCAGGGACCAGATGTTTGTGACTAGTTACAAAGAGCTGCAGTCAGAGCCCTTCAGACGTAAGCTTCTTTTGTGAGCACACTTGTGGTTTGCTGGCGGCTCCCTAATTAAGCTGAGCCTGGAGAAGGCCCAGGGATCTGCATCCGTTTCAGCCACGTGAGTCTGAGGAAAGTTTTTACCATTTTTATTGACTTTAGGGCCGTGTTGTGGAGTTTGCACGCAGCATTACTCTCTGGATTATGGTTTCTAGAAGAACAAATAGTACCTTCTATAGGTGTCTCTGTTCTGGAGTTGTGGTACTGGGTCCCTGATACTGTCATTTGCTGGTGTGCCTGCAAGAGCTGGGCTTAGCACTGAACTGGGCATTGTGCACTGTGGCTGGACAGCCTGTGTGGACACAGCTTGAACTGTTTTGCATTGGGTCTACTAAGAACCAGATGTAAATGCTCAGGTATTTGGTGTCTCATTTTATTTCCATTTTCTGTGTGCAAATCTTCCCTTGAAGCACTGAGACAGGGCACAGGCAGAATGGGTTTTCTCAGTGATGCACGTGCTCTCAGGAGTTTAAGCAAGGCGGCTGTTCAGAACCAAACCACGGACAGAAGTCTACAGAGGATCTACCTGCTGCTTGTCTGCTCTCTTTAGTGACCTAAAAGGGATTTATAAAGGAAATAGTGTTCTGGTTTTGTCAGGGATGGATTTAATTTTATTCCTAACAGCTGTTACAGTTCTCTGTTTTGGATTTAGGGTAAGAATAATGTTGATAACACACTGATGGTTTTAGTTGTTGCCAGGCAGTCAAGGATGTTTCAGCTTTTCATACTGGCTTACCAATGAGTAGGCTGAGGTTGCCCAAGAAACTGGGAGGGTACACAACCAGGACAGCTGACCCAAACTGTCCAAGGGCATATTCCATACCATATGATGTCATGCTCAGTATATAACTGCGGGGTTGGTCAGGAGGTGAAGCATCTCAGGAACTAGCTGGGCATTGGCTTTGGGTGACAGAAATGGTGCTGTTCATCACTTGCTTTGTGTATTATTATTATTATTACTGTTATTAATATCACCATAATCATCCTCCTTATCATCTCCCTTTTATGTAATATTAAATTGTCTTTGTCTCAACCCATGATGTTTGTTTTTTTTTCCTTTTCAGTTCTCTTCCCCATCCCATTGGGGCAGGGGCAAGTGAGTGAGTGAACATCTGGGTGGTTGTTTTAGCTGCTGCCTGGTTTAAACCACAAGAGATGGAGACAGACTTTTCTAAGAGGTGCCCAGTGAAAGTGTTAAGAAGTAATGGACACAGGTTGTAGCAAGAGAAATTCTGACTAGATCTATGAAAAAACCCAACCCAGTCAATGAAGGTGGCCAAACACTAGGATCATAAGTAACCTGATTGAACTCTGAAGTTGACCCAGCTTTGAACAGGAAATTGGGCTAGAGATGTCCAGAGGCCTTTTTGACCTGTATTCTTTCATTCTAAGCATCTAATAAATGACCAACTGTAATTGCTGTTGGACTTACTGACCTATGTGGCATCTCCCAGTCCTTCCAGTCTAGCAGCTTTCTTAGATGATTAATGCCTTGTTAGATCACACTATGCAAAAAGAATAATCATCCCTCCAAATGCATGGACTACCACCCAGACTGGATGATCTGAAAGACTTCTAGGAAAAGCAGGGAAATAACGTGGCACATTTCTAACAGCCCAAATGCAACCCCTTTCCTTGCCTACGCTATGGGCAAGAGCCAAGCCTGGATGACATCCTGATACTAAAACTGGTAATAAACAATGGAACTAAACAATGTCAGTATTTTCACACAGCTTGCATGAGTGCAGCTAGAAACTTTCAAGTCTTTTGTTTCACAGTTTAAAGACAAAACAAACATAACAAAAAAAATTCCTCCTTGGAAATGTAATTCCCTCCACTGAACAAACCAGAAAGCAAAATTCTAGGGGATGTTATGCAGGAGGTCAGGGTGGAGGTTATGAGTGGTCCTTTTTTGTCCTTAAACTCTATGAAAATCACAGCTCCAGCACAGTCAATGGCAGTTTTGTCCCAGTGATTTCAGTGGGGCCATGGTTTCCGGACATGGATTTGTGTTCTGCCTCAAGCCAACCCTACTCCCATCAATCATACCTATGTCAAACTAGTTAGAGTGAATGAGGAAGGATTTGGTCCAGGCAGAACAGCACCATCTCAGCTCAAACAAATGGATTTTTGTTTCAGGGGCAGATTTACCAAGAGATTTCCATGGCCTGTCACCTGTGAATTAATGTGAGGAGTGTCCCCAGGTCATGAGATGGGGATGCTGCTGCACTGCAACTTAGCCCTCCATCCTGTCACACTTCCATTCATCCTGTGTTTCTATTAGTCTGGAATAATTTTTTTTTCACTTCCCCAAACAAACAAAAAAGGTTTCCTCTGTGATTTGGTGTGGGAAACAACCCTACCAGTGATATTCCCAGAGGCTTGCTGTCCTCCTTTCCCCCATAGAATGAGAGAGTGGCTTGGCTAAGTTGGACTTTCAGTGGTCTGTCAGCAATCCCAGCTCACTATTTAATTACTTCTTCCCCTCAGGCTTCTGGACTCTTTTTTTTTTTTTTTTTTTTGCCAAAGAGACAAACAATTTCTGGTCCAATTTGAGATCCTTTTTGCTGTGTTCTGTTCTCACGGGACCACATCCATCACCCCAACAAATATTTCACTGAATCACAGAATCACAATATCTGGCTTGACTAAACAGAAATTGCATCTAGATCTATATAATCACTCTGCATTAATTTCCAATATGGAGAGACAATTACCTATTAAATTTCAAAGTTTTATTGGCTCAGAGAGACAGCAAGGCCTCACATTACAAATGGAAGAGCTGCTGTTTGGCCAATGCAGTATTTGTCTATATAATGCAACTTGATGTTTGTGTCTATAAATTTATACAGACTGGGAGATCAAATTTTGACTTTGTAAACAACCAAATCCACCTTTACTGCAAATATTTATCTGGTAGATGCTGTTAGATATTGCATTGCTGTCACCATGTTGGGTGTGTCTGAGTCAATACATTTACAGGGAATGTTTCTTCTAGATTCTTGTATGTTATCCTCTGCAGGCAAATCAAAGTGACTAGATCTTCTGGCATTGAAGATCTTTCTGACGTAATGTGCTATGTATTAGATGAAGGATGCCCAGCCTATAACCTATGAATCATCTGTGGCACCCTAGATTGATTTATGCTGCCCACAAACCATTCCAGCTTCTCTGTTTCCTAAGGATCCTTTTGTCTTCTTTAGTGGGATGACTAAAGTAGTTCCATCTTGGAACAAAATACAGGAACCACCATCCCCATCCCACACTGATGAGGTTGTGTGACTAAAAATGCTCCTGTGATGCAGGGTGTCTGCAGATGGGGTGACACAACATCAGCAATCCCACGTACATGGCAGTGGGCTGCAATGCCTGACCTTCTGAGCCTCCTACCCAGGCCACTGACTTGCAGACAATGTCATATTCAAAGCCACTCAACAACTGGGCCCCTGCCTGTTTTCATTTTGTGATAAAAATGCCCTGGCCTCTGGAATAACAAGTCTTGGTAAACTAAGAGACAGCATTTGAGAAGGGTGGACACACGGGAGCCTGCTCCACTTCAGAGCCAAGCACAGGTGCTGGAGGAGGTTTCAGTCTCACTCCAGATCTCCACCCAAAAGTCAAGGCACTGAGGTCCAATTTGTTTCACTTTGTACTGTTGGAGTGATTTATATTTGCATCTTGCTGAAGTTCCTGCTGTGCACTGCAAAATCATTTAAGACTTGGCTGCTGCTTTTATAGAGAATCACCCTTTAAGACGTGAATACGACAAAGCACTTAGAGCAAGAGAGATTTACTTTCATGGGACTAGTATACTTAAAGGTGGCCATGGGCCACCTGATCCTTGGCTGGATCAGGGGACGGGACATCAAGCTGTAGACTTTGTGAATATAAATTCTTGCACAAAACCCTGGGAAATGTATGCCTGACAGCATCACCTCAGCACACGTATACCAAACCACAAAAATAAAACAAAAAAAACCCCACAGCAGCACCTCAGGCTGCAAACTAGTTTTTATAGGCATTATAGTTGATCAAGCTAGGTAATGAAAACTGAGCATGACTATTCTATGATTTTAAGAAGTTGTTTTACCTAGACAACCTACTTTGCAGTCTGGGATCAGCCCTGTTTGGAATAGGCAGTGAAGCAAACTTTTACCAGCTTCAAGACCAATCTGGACATGTTCCTGTGTGATCTGCTCTAGATGATCCTGCTCGGGCAGGGGGGTTGGACTGAGTGATCTTTCAAGGTTTCTTCCAGCTCCTAATATTCTGTGATTCTGTGGTTCTGTGAGGTCCTCAGGGATCTGGTTTAGGAGAGGACAGGTACGGTTGGACTCAATGATCTTAAAGGTCTTTTCCAACCTAGTCATTCTGTGATTCTTAACTTTTTGTAAGAAAGAAAACAAGCAGTGATCATGACCTATATCTAACTGTTAATTTATCCTAGTTCAACCGTGACAAATTCCATGCAGCCAAACTCCCCCTGTCTTGTTCCAAGCACCACAGCTCTTGTCTCGTTCTGACAGAGTTACTCTGTAGGTTAATAGCAGTTTCTCTGTCTGCCATGATTTATGCAGCCTGCACCCATACCCAGCTCCTACAGCTGTGCTGTTGGATACCGATTGTAGGCCAGATGGTGAATGGGACTGGGAGCTGGTCGAGGTTAAAAGTGACCACTTTTTTGGCTGAGTTACACTGAGCTCTGATCCCTTCTCTGGAGCAGTTTCCTTCCAGGGCACACAATTATACCAGCAGGACTGAGGCAGGGGCCCAGGGAAGGAAGTGAGCAGTGGTGATGGGGGAGGAGGGTAGTGAAGGCCACTTCAGCTGGCACTGCTGCCAAAAGAAATATTCTTGGAATGACAGCTCAGTGGCATGTTTGGCCAAATCCCATGGAAATCCTCAGTGTCAGGGACAAAATCCTGCTTTCCAGCCCAGTCTACTCTGATTTATTTGTCTCCCAGTGCTCTTGGCAGTTTTTTGGCACAGTGAAATGCAGTGGTAGGGCAGGTGGTGGGTGCTGAATGGCAGACAACCTGAATCAAGGTGCACAGTGAAATGCAGAATTGTCAGGAGGATAGAGCCAGGCTCTTCTCAGTGATGGCCAGTGATAGGACAAGGGGTAGTGGGTCCAAGCTGGGGCAGAGGAAGTTCTATCTGAATGTAACAGGCTGCCCAGAGAGGTTGTGAAGTCTCCTCTGGAGACATTCAAGACCAATCTGGACAAGTTCCTGTGTGATTTAATTGAGGTGATACTGCTCAGGCGGGGGAAGGGGGGGTGTGTGGACTAGATGGTCTTCCAAGGTCCTTTCCAACTCCTGACATTCCGTGATTCTGTGATTCTGTTAATGCAGTGGTAAGGCATGCAGGAGTGGGTACTGAATGGGAGACAACCTGAATCAAGGTACAAACAGCTTCAAAAAAGGTGCTAATGAGAGTATGGTCTCTGGTGTAACAGGGATGGAATAAGACTTTTTTTGGCAGTGGAAAGTCTTGAACTATGGCTGCTCTTCAGTAGTCACAGGTCTGGGTCTTATATTTTGATTTGGAAGGAAATTGGCTGAGCAGTTGCTCTCCATGAGAAGAAACAGCATGGTAAGAAACCTCACTTTGTATATGTCTCCCTCCTTCATTGCGTAACATTTCCATATACTAACCCAAGGCTGAATTACTGCACTATAAAATGAGTTGAACCCGCCATGACCTGAAGACTGGTTCAGTTTACAGCCAAGTCTATAATCCAAAAAGCACGAAGGATCAGCGACGGGAAGAGAAATAAAAGCGCTGAGGAGAAGGAGTCATCAGGTAGTCTTTAACAGTGTAGCTAATCACAGTGAATAATTTATTACAGCAATGCCACTGGGATTCCACTAGCTTTTAAACCAGTATTTCCTGGAAGTGTTTTCTGCTCCTCGTGTATCATTTGTAAATTTGAAACCTTTTATTCCTGACTGCAGTGCAAAGATGTTTGCAAAGTTCTTGGGAAATTATGCTGTTCCAAGAAGAGCTCAATTAGATTTGAGTCCTATATGTTGTCTCTGACCCTACTGGATTCCGGATGTCCCAGGGAAAGGCCATCCCTTTCCGAATACACCCTGTACCTCAGCAGCGTGCCAGTGAGAGGAGCGTTAGGTATGCTCCATGCCTCTGACAACAGAAACCAACCTGCTGCCAAAACAAACACCCTCCTTGAACATGAGGGTTTATAACCCCAGTCAAAAACTTGTTTCAAAATATCCAATGTCATAGCTCTGAACAGACAGTCACACTTTTAGTTCCATCTTTAACCCTTCTAAGCTCTTGATGTTTATTGTATCATGTGGCAAGGAGTTATGCACGTGACTTGGACTCCCTTTAACTGATCTTAATTTCATCTTTCTTTTGCCTTATTGACAGTCCCAATGTTCTATGATCAGTCAAGATTGAGACTGATTTGTCAGCTTCCTCCTCCCCATCGTTCACTGGTTTCTACACATTTCACATCCATCTATACTGGTCTATCATTCCTTCACCACAGGAAGCACAAGTTTAACCACTCCATCAATGCAATTACTGACTCGAGAAGCTTCATTATGCCCTAAAGCAGAGAGAATCTCTATTTGTTCTGCAATAAAGCAGTCCTTAATTAGGCTACTGCTTCTCCTGTGTAAATATTTCATTTTGCCTCTGGAATTGGGAAAGTTCACTCTATCTCTTACTGTTTGGAAAGGTCAAGAGACATCACACAGCAATCTTTCTGGACACAATTAATTTGCTGATTACTTTGCTCAGGGTATTGACAAGCAGGTGATTTCTCTCTGATTGACGCTTGAAGCTACTGATTTTGCTTGTGCTTTGAATTGCTTGATAGGATGGGTCCAACTCAGCTCTTGTTTTTGCATGTTTAAATGTAAAGTCCATCTGTTACCACTGCTTTAGATTTACAACAATGCTATAAAATAAATTCTTCTGTAATGAGAATCCATAGAATGTTGTGGAGACCTTATGGAAAGGGACAGAGTATTTTCATAACATGCTTAATTTCATCTCAGAGAAATGGTTAACACTGGGAATAAATGGCAGAAATTGATATTTGGCTGACACAAGGAAAATCTTTGTCAAGGTACTGAATTTTGGGATGCCTCATATCTTATCTTGTTTCCAAAACTCTTTTTTCCCCTTTGATTCTGTTCAGTCAGTCAGAGAATGCAAACACTGATAATGATTATGAACCTGAGAAAAAAGGCTCACCTTAAGTTTAACTGCTGCTAGCCTTCTGTGGAAGAAAATGGACTAACAGTAAATAGTGGTCTTTCTTGCAAAGCAATCAGTCACTACCAGGCACTCCTTTAAGGTCATATTATTTTTGGTGATAAATTAAACAATTTCTCTGCCTGTTATTGGTCATATGGAAGTTCTTTGGCTGATGTGTTAATCTTTCACTTTTCAACTTGGAGTTAATCGTTTACTAGCTGTTGAACTGTGTGAACTAAAAAATGCCTTTGGGCTCATAAATCAGTGGGGATATCTCACTAGAACAACAGAGGCATGCCTAGTGCTACTACAACTGCTTGGGCATGCAGGTCTCAAAGCTCCAGGTTACGGGACTTCTACTTCATGTACAGGTCTCTTGGGATGAAGTGGAATTACATCCCTACCTGCTGGTTAAAAGGCACAATCACTATGCACAGAGAATACTGTCATATGGGGGGCTGCAGTGCCTTGCTCCTTCTTTCTGACTACTCTGCACCACAAACGAAAAACAACCCTAATGTTCCTTCTCTGAAAATGAAGGGTTTGGTTAGTACAGCCCAGTGGATTGTAGGAGTGGTGCTGGCACGTAAGACCTGGCTCCAAAGAATTTTCTTTGCTTTATTATGAATATTGGATGTTACTAACCCCTGATGAGTAGATCCCAGCTGGACACTGACTCCTTATTGATGTGATTTTTCAAGACACACTGAGCCTTGAAGGACCTTT
The DNA here is from genome assembly GCA_013399135.1 of Heliornis fulica. Lineage (NCBI taxonomy): Eukaryota > Metazoa > Chordata > Aves > Gruiformes > Heliornithidae > Heliornis > Heliornis fulica. The sequence continues at coordinate 255,795 of VXBZ01010482.1, read as the reverse complement.
TCACAGGGAAGAGTCTGTAGAAGCCAAGTCTTAACATAGAGATGAATTCTGCCCATCCTAGATGCTGTATGCTGCTGCTACAGAAATGACACTGGTTCTGCATGCCACTACTAATCTTCCAGAATTTCCAGCATATGGCTAGCAGGTCAGCAACCATCTCTTCATACTTCTTGTTCAGCTGCAGGGATTGGTTCTGGAAAGTACACAGAAACTTCTGCATCTATTTAATAACCGAGAATTAATGGCTATCAGATCCTAACTGATATTGGCCAAACCTGGGTTCAAACAAGCACTATTTAAGAAAAAAAACTTTGGCAGGACTTCCTGAGTCTGTGAGCTAGACCCTGAACATAGAGATGAATGATAAGCCTTGAAATGATGGCTTTGGGTAGCTTCAGGGCTTCCACAGAATTCAGGCATAGGCAGGAGGGAACATAAGAATGGAAGCACAGAGTCACAGTAGGCTCTGCAGCCCATCACAAGTTGCATTCCAGTTTAATAGCCCTGCATTCCCATCTGAACCACCTTGGACTAGGTGCCAGATACCCATCTCAGCTGCATCCTCAGAAATGCTGGAGGACTTAAGCCTGAGTGAGAAAAGCACAAGCGAGATCAGGTTCTGGGCCCTGCATCAGCCTCAATTCTCTCAAAACTCATCCAACTTGCTGACAAACCTAGTTAGTTTTCTAGAGACACATGGCTGATTTACTCCAGCAATTTAATAAAAGCATGGCTTTGACTGACTGCTAACGGGAGTGCCTGAGATAGGCTCAGCTGCTTAGTGTGGGTTGCAGTTTTACTTGCAAATACAACAAGCATGGAAATCTACCTAGAATGACATAATAAAAAACATTACAATCTCCCTTATATGACAAGCAAGGGTTTTATATGCATTTAATATAAGTGTCTCGGTTTCAGCTGGAATCTTGCAACAATTTTCTACTTGTGTTTCTTCCAGGGAGATTTATTTTTCCACTGTAATTTTTCAGTTTGTTTTTGGCACTGGCAACGTGCAGGAACAAAAGAATAAAGATCAGAAAAGACATAATCTCTTTCCCCCTTCGCCCTTAATTTTTACCTTGCAGAAAGTTCAGTAAGGTTTACCCCTCCACTTTGCAGATCATGGGAAGCCATGCTGCTGTAGTGAAATGAATCAGATACTATGGTAAGCTCCCAGATATCAGGGTTATCAAGTGCATTTTTTACAATCTAATTAGAAGAGAATTAAACATCACATCTTGCTGAGGGAGTTGAGCTGCTCTTGCCAGAAGGGTTTTACCACCTGTGTAGGGTAAGAAGTCTTCTGACTTGCTCTACAGAGGGTAAAGCCACACGATGGTGAAATAATGAGGCCACTCTATCCAAGTCCTGCCCCTGATTTAGGTTGCACATTTTGGAATAGCCCTGCCAACAGATGGGGTTTGCAAGCATCATGTAACAGAGAAATGCTCATCTAGGCTGTCTTTTCACTGCTGTGGTTGCTGGGTTATGGCAGTGGACAATTTCTAGCCCGGAAATTCATGCTCTCCCTTCCCATTCAACCTTCCCTTCCAGATTTATGACCACTTCTAAGCCACAGAAGTTCTCAGTGGTTTATACATAAGCAGCACCATTGTTTCAGGTCTCCTGGATTTCATACATGATTTGCTGAAAGAAAAAAAAATCCCAATAAAGAAAAAACTGGCACCCTATTTTTAAGGTTACACTGGAGAAAAAGGGTAGGAGATGCCCCTACCCTTTCAAGGGGCATTGTGAGAGCTACAGGTAGGTTAGTGGGGACACAGAGAAGCTAGCCAAGATGTTATCAGGCTCTAAAATGAATATAACAGACCCGATCACTGTGACTGAGAAGGAAAAGTAGGGAAGTTGAGAAGGGAGGACTGACTCTTCTAGTGGAACAAACTGTCTTCTGTCACACAGTCACAGCACCTAACCTCTTCTTTCTTCTAGTGCTCTCCACCAACCCTCTTAATCGATCGGGGCAATAAGAAGTGCTATAGCTTGTGAATGGTGGAGTCCTCTCACGGAGGGCACCATTCTTCTCCAAAGAAATAATTCAGTTTCTATGACTGACACCTGAAGTCCTCTTTTAAGGACATGTCTTCCCTGGGGGGTTGGCACAATGGAGATCTGTGGGTGCAAACACCTAGCCTAGGCATGTTTTAACTATCACATGTGAGTATGGCTTGCCCTGCAGGTAATGACTGATCCCAAATAGATGTCTCTTTTAGAGCACAGATGCTCTGTGAAAACTCCCTTACTCCCCTCATCCTTCTCTCCAGTGAATAAAAAGCCCCATTAATAACCTTCAGTGAATAAAAGGCTAGTCAAGTCACCTATCATCTCCTGCTGTCTCCCTAGCAGTTCTGTTTTCAGCCAAAACCTTGATTCTAGTTTATTTCAATAGAAGATGCTATCTGTGAGCACCAGGCAGTGTCCAACATGAATGTGATCAGAAGAGGTAAGAAAGAAAGGAAGGGGAGACCTTGGCACAGACACTGCAAAGAGAAATGCAGTATAATAATTCAGCATGGAAGCATTTGTGTCCACAGAGGAGCTGCCTAGTTGCTCCAAACCATCCAGTTCTGCAGCCTGAAATCAAGACTGAATGAAACCTTCCCTAATGACATCTCCATGGGTTTGCACTACAGACACTTGCTAACAGGCTGTGCATGCCCACCATCAGGGCATGTCCTCAGAGATGAGCTTTTTTTGGTCTGAGATGGCATCCTAGGTAGGAAAATCAGGTCCACCTAAGTAGGATGAGCTCAGGGGATCAAAACCTTACTCCTCCCAAATGTACAGGAGATTCCTGAGCTCATTTATCAAAGGTGGTTTGGAAGGACTGAAACAAATCCCGATTTTCAGATGTGCTGAAAACCTCACTACAGATAGTAATAAAGAGATCAGAATGACTAGTTACCACTGACCAAGCACTAGTTTTCTCATCAAGTCTATGCATGCCATGCCTTCAGTGCAAACTGTTTCAAAGTAAAGTTCCTAGACACCAGATACTATTTAATGCCTTTTTTTTAGGCATGTGATAAAAGTTGTTGTCCACTGTTAGCTTATCATTAACTCTTCAGTTAGTGGAATTATTTCTTATCAAGTGCAATGCTGCCCTGGGAAAATTATGCAATTTTTTCTTTTTATTAAATGGAAGAAGCTTTCCTGTCCCTTTTGCCCTCTGTCTCTCTCAGATCATTTATGGCTTGGCAATACCCTATAAAAGATTGGCTGAGCACCCTCAATCCCACTGTAGCCACAAGGTCTCCAGTACCAGAGAGGATCAGTCCTTCAATTACCATTTATGTCTTCTGAACCACACAAAAAAGAAGGGGAATTTGCAAGATTAAGTTAGAGTTATTTCCCTATTATACCACAACATTTAATAAATTAAGAGCTACTTTTGTCCACCAATTCTTTGCAGACATTCAAACAAGTTTAGGAGAAACTTAACATCCTTCAAAATCACATGAATCTATGCCAGCATTTGGTGTACATCACACCCTCAAATCAAGATGGAACATGTGTGACAACCCAGACCTTGGCAGAAAAGTAAACACTTACCTTTCTTGGTTTCACTTTGTCATGGTAGTCATATTGAAAAATCCCCTTGTAGCTAAGTCCTAGCCACCAAGGAATTCCCTGCTTGTCCTGCAAGAGAAAACAGAGGGACTTGTATTGAATGGGATGGGGAAATGCTGGTGATTTCCTATGTTGTTATTCAAGGTGAAGATTTGTTTCTAAGCAGTATCTTTGGATAACATGGGTACTGTTAAATTTATCCCTGCTGAATTTCAAGTCACAAAGCTCCCTGATGTTTAGAAGAGATCTGTTTCACTTTTGTCCATTACTACAAAACCATTTAAAATGCATCAGATGTGATCAAATTACTCAAAATGCTGCTAGGGGAGGTGAAGAGGTCTGACATGGGTCCCTTGTGTAGTGGTGCATCCTTTTTCTCTTCCTGTAAATTATTCAGTCTGAATGCTCAGAGACTGGAGAGGAAGAAAAGTGAATCACCCAGCTGACTTGAATTATGTGGAGGGATTTTAGCATTAATCTTGAAAATGCAGCAGTAATGGGATCTGAGAGCTACCAAGTGATAAGGTCTGACAGGCCCAGACCCAACTGCTTTGTGTCTGAGTGTGCAATAAAATGGCCTTGTGGAGTAATGGCTGATATCTGATACCAGCCTCTTTGCAATTTACTGGAGTCCTCAATGAAATTACATCTGTTCTGTTAACATGATAGAGAATGGCAGGGTAAAATGCAGCAAAGCCAAAATCTCCACATCAGAAAGAAGCAAAAACTATTATGTGCAGTATTTGCTGGCTCATTGCTGCTCACTGGTACTTATTGCTCACAGGGAGTTCACTGGAATAGTTCTCAAGTGTTTGCAGGCTTGAACACCCACCAGATCCTTCTTGGTTTAGAGTATTTTGGATGCAAAAGATTTGGATGCAAAGGGTGCTGGAGGGGTCCTGTCCTCTGGCAAAATATGAGGCTAATGCCTTTTGCAAAATGCCATGTACATTAGCAGGAATAGACTAGAAACACATCTTCCAGAGACAGGTACTGTCAGATATTTATGTTCTTATGGTACCCCAAGTGTGCAAGACGTGTGAAAAACCATATGATCTTTGCAGAGAGATAATGATGAAACACATCAAAACTGCGGGGGTGATAAACGAGGGAATATACTCTGGGGAGTGTGGGTCTAGCTTTCTTCATAAGTTTATTGATTTCTCTACTTAAAAAAACTAAAACTATCCTACACAGCTGGGAAGGCAGGGAAGTAGTAATAATGATATGAGACTGGAAGATCTGGTGATAAAACATTAGACAAAAGAAATGAGGGATTTTGTGAATACCTGAATGAAATTCATGAAGTTAGAAGCAGAAAGCTATTTGGGGAGGGGATATGTTATCTGTACAGTATGGGACAATGATTCAGCATTAAAGAGATGCACTGTATCAGTCTACCTATATTTCAAGTGAAGGGAGCTGTAGTTTAAAGGTCATGGCTGGCTCTAGTTAGTTGATCATGGATCTGCTGGCTGGGAAAAGTTTGACCTCCTGGAACTATAAAATGACATGAAGCATTGTGTCTGCCAGCAGTGTGGCTAGTTTGTCCCTTTGGTACTGGTTTGCTGGCATCACCAGAGCTTGCCGTTCCTGTGGGCTGAACATCTCCAGCACAATAGTACTCAGAGTTTTATCTCCAAAAACAGGATTTTCCTCTTTGGAGATATATTTACCAAACATTCACTACACAGTTGAAATAAGTTTATCCTACCACAGGAAGTGAAATGAGACTTTAGAAGCAATGTATTGTGTTGTGAAAGCAGGATGGAGTTTTGTACCTCTCCCCCTGCCTCTCCAACAACAGTTTAATTCAATGACCCTTGTTTGTAGCACGTACCTTTACTGCGTAATAATGCACTCCATATGTTGGGAGGGATTCTACAATGCTCATGTAACTGCAAAACAACACATAAGAGAAAAACATGTCTGAGAAGCTGAGAGGATGATCAGGGGAAAATGCTTAAATAACTAAATAATTAAGTACAGAAAATAAAGCATTAGATGAGATGGGAGACATAGTTACTTACTTATTGTATTTACAGTTCAGTATAAGTATTTCCTGATAAAACAAAGGTCACAAGAATTTACTCATTTCACTTACTTCACAATTGCTTGACCTCTTGTCTGACCATTTAGTTTCTTGTAATGTTCAATGACTCGATCCTCACTGGAAAGGAAGAAATGAGATGTTTTATATGCTGGCAGTATCATTGCTACAAGTCTTGTTAAAAGGCAAAGACATCTCTTAACACAGATACTGACTGAGGGGATGACAAAAGATGACAAACAAGAATGTTAGATGAGGGGATTTGGTGAAGTCCAGGCTAAACAAGAATAATTTTTTTTTCTGAGAGTTGGCTTTCTGGAAGAATCTTTTTTTACTCACAAACATGTATCTGCATGTACATCTCCCTCTCTGCATTAGTTTCTTCATTTACAAATGATGCCCATGATACCACACTGTGTGTAGTATCCAACAGGTATGTATTGGAGATGCTCAAGCTCTGCTTTGCCCTGGCTGGTGCAACTTTTGTCTGCGCTCAACAAGCTCTCTGACACGTAGCAAAGCTTTCAGAAACTGGTGGCCAGTAACAGCCCTCGGCCTCACAGATTGCTCCTCACTGCAGCTGCACAAACCCATGTACATGAGCACTCGTGGAAGTACCCTGAGAGAAGCCTCTCTCAGCAAGGAGCTCAATCCTAGCATACACAGAGGCAATGTCTGTAAGAGCAGCTCAAACAATGGCAGGGGATGTTTCTGAGGCACTCAAACTTTGGTCTCTTTACTGTTAAAGTACTGATGTGCCTTTGCATACTTTTGGGCTACACCAACTTGCCTTCACCCAAGCAACTCCTGCCTATGCCCTGGGAGTTAGCATTGCCAGGCCCATTCCCAGCACTGCTTCGGAGATGAAGACAGTTTCATGGTATAGATGGACACTGCTCCAAACCAGTGGGCCTCTGTGTCAGAGAACATTTCTGGGCATGTTTGATAAATTCCAGTTGAGACATTGACCTGTATATGGTAGAGATATAGAATCCAAGAGTAGATCAGCATGACACAAATGACAAACATCTGTAAGTTCACCTTTAAAGAATATCTTTCTGTCTTCTCCTGTGAATGGGTAGTGGAAGAGCACAGAACCAGAGCTATTTGATGCATGTGATCAGCTGTGCCAACAAGGACACAGCATTGCAAAGTATAAGCCAATATTCTTACAAAGGATCACAGCACACTCCCTTGATTTCAGTCTGTTTCCTATCAATCTACAGCCATGCAAGCCATCACAGCCTCCAAGCATGGTACTTTCACACTGGTCTGGCTTTGGTTCTTCTCTAACTTCCAGCTATGTAATGCCCACAGGACAAAGTCTGTTAGATTGGCATGACAGAATACTCAAATCCTCAGTTTTAAACCAAATCTCTTGCTCTTTATGTTGCTACACAGAGGATAAGCAATCTGTTGAGTTCCCTCAAGATACTTGTACAGACCTTGCCAGTCCAAGAGGTAGGAAACTTAAAGTACCTGTATGCCACTTTTGTGCCCTCCCCACCTGACACTGTAAGTTCCCAGTAGTACCCAGTTTTGATCTAATGCCATCATACTGCATGTAGCCAAATTGTTGTTTACCATATGGTAATCCTTCCCCAGGCAGAACTGAAGCTACTTTTATTGCTAGACAATGTGAAGGAGCACAGCAGTCTGGTAGATGACCTCACTGCAACTGCTCAGATACCCACAGGGACTTTTGTGGAAAACTGCAAGGGCCAGCTGTTACCCCACAAGCCTGTAATTAGTCTGAGAGTAACTGCTTTCCTTACTCACCAGGTGACTTCCCCTGAGAGTCACTTGTGTAAATAAAAGAGCTAATTTTCACAGAATCATGGAATGATTTGAGTTGGAAGGAACCTCAAAACCCATTTAGTTCCAGGCCCTTGTCATGGGCAGGGACACCCTCCACTAGCCCAGGTTGCTCAAAGCCCCATCCAACCTGGCCTTGAACACTGCCAGGGATAGGGTAAGGTGATGTCTAACCAGCACACCCCAATGGGTGCAGGGTGCTGATTGAGATAGTGACAAATTCTGTGGAGAAATAAATGGTCCAGTTCTCCCATCAAATCCCTCAGAATAAATGTAATGGTTAGAAAATGATCTGTAGGCTATACATTCACATACAGCTGTGAAACTGTATTCAGCCCACTGATCCAAGCAAGTACCACAGATGTGACAGACAAGCACATGAAGGCAGAGCCTGGGTCTCCTGCCATGATTATCATAAACAGGATTACTTTTGGAGCAGTAACTGAATTACATGAGTATTCAGTACTGGAAGATCTCCAAAAAACCATCACTCTTAATAACAAAGATAGTCAGAGAGGGCTTACAGCCCTTTAAAATTATCTCTTAAACCCATAATTACATGTGGATGACTTTTCAGAAAACAATGGAGTTTCTTTAATGGAAAATGCTCTTAGCTTTGGTTTCCACACTGCAATTTACTGTACAGATCAAGCTCTCATTTTGATCCCAGTCAAGGAAAGGATAGATGTACCTAAAGGGTGATTCTGGATGCACTCTCATTTCTTACAAATTATTATTATAAAATAATGGGTATGTTCCAAGACCATACTCCTTGGGTTGGGGTGCCAACTGATGGGCCATTGCCTTCAGAAGGACAAATTAGATGCCAGGGAGCCTTCCTGAACAGTGGCATGAACACAGTTATGTTCTCAACCCATACTAAAAGACATGGAATAGTCCAGGCTCCACAGTTTTCCTAAACCTACAGGCAGCACTCTCTATGCCTCCATTGCCTCATTAGGATACTGGTGATCCTGCTTTCCATTGTATAATATCTTGAGGACTATAAATGTTAAGTTTCATCCTTTCAACTTCTAGGCAAAAAAAAAAACCCAAAAACCCCAAGCCTGAATCATCAACTGAGCCATGAATATTTAAGAGTGAAATTTGCTGCCTTTCACCTTTCTACATCACTGAGTTAGTCACACTTTGGGGAAAGAAACAGATAGTGCAGAACACAATTCATCCTGACAGCAATGGGAGCTGAAGGGCACCTAGATCAGATGGAGAGGTCTGCATTGAAGAAATGATCACGGTCAGATGAATTCCACCCCAACTCCCTGACAGTCTCTCCTCTAACAGTTTTTTGAACTTCCTTTTCATTCCCTATGCAAGAAGGATCATCCAGCACAGAGGTCACTTTCTGCCTCCAGCTTCAGGACAGAGAAGTAATCCCAGCATGTGCCAGGGAAAACAAGCAAAACCATTCATGGATCAGAGGGAGCATTAGCAGAGCTTATAAATGTTCTCCCCTGTCATTTCAGCTGTTCATCTCTGAGCGGCTGCCATGCTGCCATTGACAGCTGGGAGAGTGCTGGGACACTGCCTGGACCACCAACTGACATCTCCTCTCCCCCTGCCCTGGCTTGTTGCTGTGTCAGTGACACAGAAACTCATTCATAATGCAGGGCTGACAGAGAATGGTTAACTAATGTGGAGACACAGAGGCTGCTGAAGTACTGCTCTATGTTTGCCAGCTCATAAAACATTTCCCTGAAAGCTGCAAAAATTAGGACACAGATGATATCCTGCAGCAGAAAACTCTGATCTTTATCTTTAGAACTACCAAGAAATCCCACCTGTCTTAGCAGCTTACAGAACTGGACAGACAATTTGCAAGTGAATGCAGGACCCAGATTTTCAAATGCAATCATTTCCCGTTCTCTTCCCAGCACATGGGGCAGTTTCAAACAGTTGTCCACTTACTGCTGTACCTTACTCTGCTGTTTCTAACCTCTGTCCATCTTGATTATATTCTTGAACTTACTAACAACTGTTTTTGGAAACGTGCTGTCCCAATGAAGCCACAGAGCATCTCTTGGGCCAAAGGGACCAAGAGAAAAATCAGAGCCTTAGGTCTGTGTTGTATCACAGAAACTAAATATCGATTTTTAGATTATATTTTCAGAGGTGAATTTTTTGGCAGTGCTCTAGGTTGCTAAAAAACAAGCTTGCATTCAAAGTCTGTGGGAGAATTCTTTCTTCTCCCATGTCTATTGAAAATCCCATTCTGGCTGGCAGCCACTTCTGTGCAGTTGCATCTCCTCCTTGCACTCTTACTGGCAACCTAGTTCTGAGCTGGCTTTGCTGGGGAGGAACTGAACCGAGATGAAATGCAAAGACAATGGCTAGAAAGGAGTGCTGTGAACTAATATAGGTTCTCTGTGTCTCATTATGATTACTTTTGTGTCTAACATAATAAATACTGTTAGTTGTTTCCATGCATTCGCAAGAGAAATCAAAACTCAGGGCCCCAGTTCCTCAACTGTGTGGGAGGACCAAAAGCTCAGCTTTCACATAAAAGAAAAAAACAACACCCAACAAAACAAACACCTTGCTTCACTAGTAATCAGTGATGCTAAGAGATACTTGAGAACAAGATATGCAACTGATTCTTCTTAATCTGTAGAGAGATGGAAACCAAAACTTGATAGAAACCCCACAACCTTCATCTTTGTTGTGATGTCTACAAACCTCCAGAAGAGGTTACAGTGAATGGAAAAGCCTGCAGCAAGGGTATTCAACCAGGAGACTCCACAAAGGTGGAGCTGGAGACACCAAACTGTGCTGATTCAGCCCTCAATACATCTAAGAATCCAGGATTCATCGCAATGGTCTTAGTATGTTTGCCAGGGACAACAGGTGATGCTTCTTCATGATGTGTGATGGAAATGCTGTATTATTTCATGCAGATTTATCATAGTATCTTGCTGAAGGTATCACAGTAGTTACTTGATTATCCATTTTATCATCTCCTAGTCCATTTCAACCTATACAAACGTAGCATAGGCTTCTTTGTTTGTTTGTTTGAAACTAACTGGACCAATTACTCATCCTACCCCTAGTGTTTTAAATGCTTCTTTCCAGGGCTGGAAATTCTTGTTACTGCTTTGTGCTAATGCTGAAGAACTACATCATAAAGCTGATTGCACACAGAAAATAACAGAATCAGTATGTACCCAGTATGTAATCTGCATGAGATGTAGAAGTGTCAGAAAACACAGTATTAAAAATCTGCCCTCTTAGATCACTGAAGTTTGATGTGAACTTCAGAGGGTTTCCATCTGATTGACAAGCAGAGTCTCTCTGAGAACATTCTGTGTTTTAGAGGGTGTTGATGAAAAAGCCAGCATTAAAAAATGATGAACTACTGATGTATATGAGGTATCTGAGGTGTATCCAAGACCTGGTTACTGAAGTGAAATCCTTCACAAAGGAGTCAGTGAACTGTAGTCACATTTCATTACCTGATTGGAAACAACCAGCTTCCCAACCTGTGACCTGTTTTCCCATAAATTAAAGTACAGCTGCAAGAAGTGCTGTACCTTGTGTGTAACTTTCATTCTGAATGTGAGGTTTTTACATGGTTCTTCTTGCCTCATGTGACTGAGCACAGCCTGAACCCAAGGAGAGCAGATCCTCTTGAGTCCAATCACGTGGCATGTACAGGACAACTAGGTTGTCAGACCCAATCAGCATGGATTTATGAAAGGCAGGTCCTGCTTGATTAATCTGATCTCTTCCTATGACCACATGGCACTTAGTGGATGAAGGAAGAGCTGTGGATGTTGTCTATCTAGACTTTAGTAAAGTCTTTGGTACTGTTTCCTACAGCATTATCCTGTAGTAACTGGCTGCTCATGGTTTGGATGGGTGTACTCTTTGCTGGGTAAAAACCTGGCTGGGCCCAAAGAGTTATGGTGAATGGAATTAAGTCTAGTTGGTGGCTAGTCACCAGTGGTGTTCCTCAGGACTCAGTGCTGGGGCCAGTTCTCTTTAGTATGATTTGGATGAGGAGATTGAGTGCTCCCTCGTTAAGTTGGCAGGTGACACCAAGTCATGCAGGAGTGTTGATCTGCTTAGGGGTAGGAAGGATCTACAGAGGGATCTGGACATGCTGAATCGATGGGCCAAGGCAAACTGTACAAGGTTCAACAAAGCTCAGTGCCAGGTCCTGCACTAGGGCCACAGAAACCCCATGGAACAATACCGGTTGAGTAGCTGGCAGCTGAGGGAACTCAGCTTAGCCTGGAGAAGAGAAGGCTGAGGGGAGACCTTACCATTTACTTGTAGAGGGAAAGGAGGTTGTAGCCAGGTGGGTGTTGGTCTCTTTTCTCAAGTAACCAGTGATAGGACAAAAGGAAATGGCCTCAAGTTGCACAGGGGGAGGTTTAGATTGGATATCAGGAAAAATTTCTTCACCAAAAGGTTTGTCAAGCATTGCAACAGGCTGCCCAGGGAAGTGCTTGAGTCACCATCCCTGGAGGGGTTTCAAAGATGTGTAGATGTGGTGCTTAGGGACATGGTTTAGTGGTGAACTTGCAAGCATTAGGTTAATGGTTGTACTTGATGATCTTAAAGGTCTTTTCCAACCAAAACGATTCCATGATTCTGTGTGAGTGTCTACAGACAGACAGGTCCTGACAGTTAGCCTGGGTAGTCACTGCTATTCCTGGGTATGGATATCATCATAGCTCAAAGTTATGAGGATACTTTAATTAAAGACCTCAGTCCATGTTGCTGCTGAAGGGTCAGATTAGCCTTCCATGCCCATGGCTACTTGTTCCCATCACTCCTCTTGTGGTGGCTTTCAGCTTGAGCTACATGTTTGTCAGAGCAGGCTACCAATCTGCCTGGAAATGCACATTTTTTTTTTAAATGTGTGGATTATTATTATTTTTTTTTCAAAAAGGAAGGAGATGCTCTGAACAGGGAGACCATTCTGTTAACCAGGAACTGGAAGCCTACAGTCATCAAAGTTTCACAAAGGTATATGAAACTTATGTGAAAAGGTATATTTTGTGTATGTGTTCCTAACCTCTGTTTTGGACTCTTGACTCTCTCCTGCTGTGCTCAGAAAATGATTAGGAGATCTGTTAGGGTAGCTCACTAACAGCTTGACACTATGTGCAGCTAATTCTGGTATTGTAGCAATGCTAGGAAAAGTGGATGGCATGCCTCACAAAGGGAAGGATTGAGATCATAAAGTACAAACTGATTTATTTGCCTGTGCCATCCTCAGATTACCAAGACAACAAAATTAAAAAGTAGCAGATAAAGAAGTTCACTCACACCCACAGACTTATTGCCTAATGATTTAAACACAAACATGAAAGAGGAATAAACACAAAATCAAGTGAAATCATGTCCCCATTAATGATCAAAATTCTTTCCTGTTTGCACAGATAAAAAGGATAAGTAGGGTGGCACAAAGAATCTATGTGTGGGGCATACAAATTCTAATTGTGACCCTGCTCCTATTCTGGATTTAATTTTCAGTGCTCTAAAGACAGACCTGCACCTCCAAACATCACCTAGTTCATATAAAAGGAGAAATACATCCCCTTTATTTCAGTAATGCCATACAGAGATGACTTGCAAGATGAAGCTCAATCATACAAAACCAGCAGTACAAAATATTGACATTTCAAACTGGGAAAACTTTGCACAAATACAAAGTGCTGGGAGAGGAAATGGCATATTAGGCCTCTTGATTTTATCAGGAACACTTGCATATTTGCAGTGAATTTTCTGGCCAGATATTATTGCAGCCATTTGACAGACATGGAAACTGAGGCCCAAGGTGGTAGCTCTACTTGTGTTGAATCATGCAATGAGTCAGTGGGAGACCCAGAGCTATAAGACAGGAATTCCTGCATCCCAGTTCCACTGTCAGATCACCTATTGCCAGAGCCAGGTCCTGCACAAGAGAGCGCAAGGCTGCTCAGCAGAATGATACATTACCAGTAAGCCAGGGAAGGATGCTCCTTCAGTGCTGGTGTTGGAAGGGCTGGCAGCTTCTTTAATTCATTCCTTACAACTTCATTGCTGAAAGAGAGTTCAAAAGGAGGATCAGACTACAAGAAAACAACCACAATATTTGATATGACCTGACCTAGCTGGCAGGCTGCTATAGCTCTACATCTGTTCCTCCTTAAGAAAAGGCATGGGGGTTTCCTTTTTCTTCTCTCTTTATTTGTTTTATGGCAGCCCAGTTAATTTTTCCCTCCATTATCAAAATTGGAGAGAAGCTTTCCCAGATGGTTATGTTGAAGTGTTTCCTACCAGTGACTGGACACAAAAGCCACCATGTCACATTTCATTGAGGAGGCTCCCATGGACATATTCATACAGAGAAAAAGCGATGCTTTCAACTGCAACAATTCACCTCTATTTAACCCCTTACAACCTGTTGCAAAAATGTTTTGTTTTCTGAGCATCACAGGTTGCTCTGAGTCTCTTGCTCCAGCAACCTGGCCTTTGCACACCTTCACTCCAGCTTGAATTTGTGTCCTGGTACACAAACCCTTCTGTGGGACCAGGCACAACCACCTGGCTAATGTTCGCCACCCTGCAGCCTCTAGTGGCCACACTGGATGGTGGAGCAGCATCACTGCACACCAACTTGCAGGGAGAGCTCATGAAATGGGAGGAAAATTGTCGCAGATGAGATGAAACCATGGGATTTTCTCCTACAAACCCAAAATGCCTCCCTTCCACTTTTAAACACACAAGGAATTGTGTGAACATATTAAAAAAGGAAAACCCTCAAAGGTTTGGGAAGGAAGGCAGTGCTGCTGTTACTTTTAAAATTGTGAAAATACACAGCTAAGAGGGCCAGACAGGAGACACTGAGGAGTGCCAAAGAATTAATGTTTAATGGCTTACATCTTAACAGCATTTTTTTCTGCTACCTTCTGCTGCCAAAAGTGTGGCTGTCCTGGAGCTGTGGAGAGAGCTACCTATTCCAAAGCTCTGGTTTTCTCAGCCCTCTGTGTTCTCCTTCAGCGGGGCCATTAACCAGTCAGGCAGGTAGTCTTGGCATCCCCAGCTGTAGATCAGACATCTGAACATCTACTAAAGGCCCAAGGAGCCCTGGGATGTGCCAGGTCACCCTGAGTTTTGTTCCTGTCTCTGGGACCATCTGTGTGGTAGCTTGTAGAGACATGATATTGTTTCAGTTGTTGCAAAAAAATCTTCCCACAGCATTTATCCATTTGTACATGCCAGCAGCAGGCTCTGCCTGAGACTTAGATTTGTCTTAATTGGAGCTTGCAAGTTAATTGCTAGGTTGAGCCATAGGCTAAAACACTAATGTAAATCTAGGATAAGGCATTTTGAGTATATCTACAGGCATTTATTATCACAGTAGTTCCCTGCAATACATTTAGCAGTTTTAAAACAGGACCACAACTTCTAGTCAAGACAAATCTATGACTGAGATGCCCAAGTCTCAATTAAGTTCAAATTTTGCAGAGTGAAGATATGCCAGAACAAGAAATGACTAAGGCAACCACTTCCATGCTAAGCACACAAGAAACCACTCAGTAACACCTCATATGCCAAGTCAAATGACTCTTGACAAAGTGTTTGAAAGCCCACACTTGCCTAAATCTCATGGTCATTTGACCATCAGACAGATCCTTCTCAGTAAGTGCAAATGCTGAAAAAACTATTCAGGGGTTTTCTTCCATGTCAGGTAAATAGCTGCACAAGTCTGAACAAGAAGCTTCGGTGTTCCATGTTATCTGCTGATCTGGCCACTCTGCTCTGTAACTGATAAGTGAGAAAACAAGCTGCTGCTGTTTACAGAGTTTACTGGGTCTGCTCAGAGGTGTCTCAGCTTTTACTGAGTTTTTTGACATTTTGAAAGAAACTTGGAAAAAATCCATATAACCCAGCACAACTGGAGCACAAGCAGCAGTCACTGCCCTGAAGTGAAGAATTTTTGAGGCTGGTTTCTCATGGAAGGAAGTTGAGAAATTTCCCAAACTTTTCTGTGAAAACAGGGAGTAACTTCCAGACAGGGACTTTCTCAGCCCAGAAAACTGTCAAATAGGGCAATATTAGTGGTGACTAGCTATCTTTGAGAGTCTGGGAAAAAACCTGAATCAGTAACAGCTCCCGTAAAAGAAAGGGCTAACACCAGTCAGCCTCATCTTTACTGTCAGTAAGGAGCAAAGCTTCCTTGTCCTGTGATAAAAAGCCTTTCAATAATCAGAGAAAAAGAGATTCTCAGTGATGCTGTTGTATGGGATTAGCATTTCTGTGCAGTACCCAGAAAATACCACAAACGTAGTGTCTCACTACTTCAAAGCACCTAATGTATTTCAGGTAATCACTTCCAGGAACAAAAAGGTATTTCAATCTGTGGTCCATATATTCATTAAGTCTTCTGGCAAGATTTGTCTCAAGACAAATGAATTGAGACTCCCAAAAGGATGTCAAATCAAGAAAAAGGAAAAAATTATTGTGACTCAGGTTGCATTTGAACTAGTGTCACTGAGGTCATTTTCCTCTTGGTTCCTTTTAAAACACCAAGCCCCTTAATTCTGAAAATGTTTCCAGCAGGATCACAAGTGGTTTTCTAGTTACTGCTATTCCCAATCTTTCTAGTGAAATATCAGTGTGTTTGTTTTATTACCATATTTAGAAAGTGTTTGTTTAATCCAGTCACTTGTGCTGCATTCATTTTCTATTCAAAAATGTCCAACTTCCCAGGTCATTACATATGGAATGGTGCTTTTGATATAGATTTATTAATATACAGGGGAAAGGGTCCAGATATATTTTCACTGTGTCCTCCAGACCACCAAATTTCTGCATTATGATGGAAGGACTGAATAGCAATATGAAAGCTGAACCAGAAAAGCCATCTGCACGGGTTCCTGAAAGCTGTTTAGATATCCAGAAATAAGGTTGACTCACTGGAGAACAGACTAAGACAGGAAGTCCTAAGTTCTGGTCTTAGCTCTGGTACAGCCTGTTTAATGAGTCTTGGCCAAATAAATTAGTCACCACATCTCAGTATTTCTGTCTACACATTTCTGAACTAGCCAGTTCCGAAGCATTTTTTGAAAAATAATTTTTTGCAAACTGGCTGCAATAATTTTGAGCTAGATTGCATATGCAGTTATGTCTCAGGAAATCCATAGATTTTCCACCATGCATAATAACAGTGATTAGTAAGAAAACAAAGCTGCAGGTTAAAATTATAATTTTTTCTTATTGTTGTAAATAATTTTGTTGAATGCTGGTCAGAGATTCTTGAATTAAATGGTACCATTTGAAATACAGTGTTGAGGATCTTCTCCATAAGGTTACAAGAATGCAGCCTGGGTTTTGTAGCTATTCAATAAATTCTAATTGGTTAAATGTCACTTGGTTACACAGACAGAAAAGTAAGCCTGAAACTATGTTAGATTACCATCTGCCCAAATGTTGAAATTATTGTGAAATTGTGCTGAACAGGAATCTGGCTGTTAGCTTTCTTCCCTTGTTATTCTTTCATATGTTGCTGGGAGTAAGAGTTCACTCGAAATATCTCATGATGCTTGACTGGAAGAAAGCTAGCATAGAGAGACTGGTCAGAGGAACTAGATGCACTGGTTCACAATTTTGTTCTACTTAGGGTTTTTTCTGTCCCCTCCCCAAACTGAGGGACAAACGAACAGTATATGTTATTTCCAGCTGCTTTAATGTAAATGCTGTTGAAGAGATGGATTCTGAGTATGTAAAACTGAAGTCACTGTGAGTTTCCCAAAGATTTTTGTCAATGTTAGGCTGGACTCTGAATCCAGTAGGATAAATTTAGAAGGAAAATCCCAACTATTTTAACAATATGTGACATTCTCTCCAAAATTATCCAACGCACCCTGGTTCCTTCTTCTACGTAGTCATAAAGTGGGTCACACTTGTACAACCTACATTCATCTAAGGAATTGAAGTTAGTCCTTTCCACACTCTGCCAATGAAGTGTGACTGAGTTCCCTACTAGAAACAAGATATGCTTAATAACTTTTATATCTGCCTACAGGGTACTTGCTTAGGAGTTCTATACATCTGACTCTTTGCCTTTGAAGTCTTAAATTTTATAACCAATATGAAAAGCATAGATCAATTAATAAGTGTCCTATTCAACCTGAGAATCAGTTGAACAGGGATACTAAATTTTCTTAAGTCCAGTGATATGTTCCAGCCTAAATGTAAACCTTTTCCAGTCTTCTCAGGTGAGTTTCTTAAATGGTGTGAAAGTCACTCTCCTTTAATGTAGAAGCCTAAGAACTTCTTAAGGAGAATAAATAAATTTTTAGTTTAAACCTCACTCTGCCCGAATTTCTATTGACTGAAATGTGTGCCCTTTGTTCAACTCCTCTTGCACAACACTGAGTTGGACTAAACTGCTTACAGCAAACCCAAAAATATCTTTCTTAGTTGATCTAAATGGATTTAGGGTTTCTGACGGGCTTGTTTTTGAAATGAAACATACTTTAGAAATGGAAAAGGGCTCAGTCAAATTGTTGCTCTAAGTGCTAAATTCACGTGTCAGGGCTATTGTTGCATCATAGCTCAAGACAGATATGGGCAACTCAGACTATGTGCTTTGCAGGCTTACCAAAGACTCGGTCGCTGCCCGAGTTGGGCAGCGACAAGAGACTCATGTATGATGATGCCCTATCAAAAGATGTAGAATGTGTTTGAAATGGCACATAAATTCCTTCTTGGGAAAGAGCAGCACTATGACCAGAGTCAATATTCTGAGGCATGGGATGATTTCGTGAAGAGCAGCAGTGGGAGCTGCTGTCATTGTAGATGCAGCAGTTCATAGAGGTAGAAAACTGACTGCTAGATTATGTAATATCAGTCCTGTTTTTTGAGCTCCCATGAGGCCCACAGACCAGACTTGCAACTGCATCGAGGAGTCCTGAATCAGCTCCTTGTGATCCACCACCTGGGTGCAGTAGAGTTCGCAGGTAATCACGCTCTGGCCGCCATGGACAGGTGCCAACCCGCAGGTGAAACTGTGATGATTTGGCATTGGCTATACCAGCACCTGAGGGGATTGGCTGTGACTCACAGGAGAGTTCCCATGGGGAACAGCAATTCTCCCATCACTACCAATGAGCCGGTGCTTATTGCACTTTTCTGGACCAGGGCCAGAGAGAAACTTGCAGTCTCACAGGCTATAAATCTGATGGTGGCATTAGACAGGACAGGTGTGGGAAATCTGCAGTCCACATTCCATGTATGCAAGCCTTTAGAATTAAATTATTTCTTCAAAAACAAAGCAGGAGTTCAAGAGTTCAGCCTTCATGCAATGTATGCTGCCATGCACAACATATTAGCTTTAAATCTCAGTGGCAAGACATTCACAACTGCAGAACTTCTCTGTTTCAAAGAGCAGCCAGTTCTATTTCAAACAGCATTTCAACATCAACTAACTTCAAACACTGAAGCTAACTTGAGCCCTAAAAGAAGTCAGAACATTTGTCTCCATCTGCAGTTCCTCTGGCTGGCCTCAGGCTTGATTTGCCTTCCAGATTTTACACTGCTGATACGAATAACCACAAATCTCAACAGGCAAAATCTTGACCACAATGACCTCATGTTGACTTCAGTAGCACCTGGATCTCTCCCAGCACATAAACCAATGTCAGTGCACATTAGAGGGGAACGGCTGGACAGACATCCCTGAATATGTTAAGTCTTCTCCTAGACCATAGAGGGTCCAGATACCATTACTCAATGTTCCTCCAAGAACAGGCTTTAAACTCCACTAATATGGCAGATTGTTTTGCCACCAAAGCCCATTTATAAATTAAGGTCCCTATCAGTGTCAGCAAGCTGTTGTTATGACACCACTTCTCTGCATGACTTGGATGTAAGGATTTAGGATTAGATTAGATATCAGGAATTATTTTTTCACTGGAAGGGTTGTCAGGTATTGGAATAGGCTGCCCAGGGAAGTGGTGGAATCACCATCCCTGGAAGTTTTAAAAACATATGTAGAAGTAGTGCTTAGGGACAAAGTGTAGTGGTTGGACTGGGCAGTGTTAGGTCAATGGTTGGACTTGATGATCTTAAAGATCTTTTCTAAACAAAATGAATCTATGATTCAATTTTTTCCACTTCCATTTCAAATCATTGTGTTCCACAGATGGAAAAGTGTAAGAGCTGTTTCAGTGAGGATGGTGATGACTGTCACACCAAAGAGGAGGTAGCAAGTAACACCAGGTGTTGAGGTATCTGCTGTGCTCTCAGAGAAGAGTCCTTATTTTTCTGTGGCCTAGAGAAATGCACTGTGATAAACTCAATAATTCCTTTTATGGGGGACATCTACAGCCTTCAGCAGATGGATGCTTTCCACCGTCTGTTTCCATTTCTGATCTAGAAACAGATACTTGAAGATAAAATGCTCTCTGTCCTATTACCCTGAGTCATCTGGTGCCTTCCTATTCTGTTTTTCATAGTCTGAATGTACACTTTCTGGGTGTGCTTTCATCATGTCCAAGATATTCTTAGAAATATTAAATACTGCTCTTCAGAGCAAAACCAGTGGAAGGTGTAGTTTATCGGAGGTTTGAATGGCAAAGCTCTGCTTGGTCCAGCTCTTCTAGGCAAAGTAATTGCCAGGGCATTGAAAAACAGACTGAAAGAGAGCCACATGCATTCCAGTGCCCCCTAAATAAACACTGCTGATAGCTAAGTTATTCTAAATCAGGTAGAACTGAAAAATGAAGCAAGACTGGGCTCGTGTTTTTGTGGTCAGATGCATGTCAGGATTTTGCAAGTTGATTAAGGTTTTGAGAAATGTTAAGGCAGAACTTAAACTTCCTTTTACCAAGGGTTACCTTATGTCACTCAGATTCTGCAATGGGAAGACAGTATTTGCAATGCATTGTTCCTTTTCACTGATTTGTCTTGATTTTAAACTGGCTAGAAGTCCCAGTCCACCAGAAGGTGGAACCTGCCTGTTATTCACAGCCTCCCATGGGTGCGCAGAGTAACATTAAAATTTTTTCCCAGTGTACCTCAGTGCTGACAAAATTAAGACACCTCCTCAGGCTCATGTGTCAATCAAACCTCACTGGCCATTCACACCTTGTTTTGTTCTCTGAAACACACTTAAATGGATACTGATACAGCTGAACTCACACTTCCGTCAACAAAATAATACATGGACTCTGTGAAATTTTAAATATAGACAGTTCTCCTGAGCTTCAAATTAAGAACTTTCATGTTCTTCATGTTCATGTTGCTACTAATGTGTAACTGACAGATACTGTCAACTTAAGTGAAAAATCCTGGGCATTTCATTAACAGTTTCCTGAAACACCAAGCACAGCCACATATTTTAATTTCTTATAGCAAGTCTGAAGACTTGGCTCAAGAGATAGGAGAAGTGCAACAAAACCAATTATCTAACTTGAAATTTTGAGAAGTCTGTCCAAATTCAAATTGAAATCTCAATTAATGATGGAATTTTAATGTTGTCTCTGGCTGGATCTGTGATATAACAATGATTGTAAAGCCATTTCCTTAGCAGTTTCCTTCCGAAGACTAGTCTATTTCCTGAACTTCATGGGCATATCAAGAGATTTGTCAACAACAAAGTCACAAACAATGTTGTTTGCAAGGCATGCTCTGGCCAAAGGCTGTGTTTTGTGAAGAAATAATTTCAGGAAGCACGATGTCTATATTAACAATGTATTCCTGCTGCTACACAGCTACAACTGAGTTGCATCACTCACACAGTGATTTTACCAGCTACATTCTTACAGCACACACAGACAAAAACTTAAGATCACCTACCTTGAAAAATCTCCCTTTGCCTCCTGTAAAACAAGGGAGAAAAATTAAAAATACATCATTAGAAATAGAAGAAAAAAAAATGGAAAATGACTGTTCAAGTTTTTCCATTTGCAAAATTCATTTAGCAGCAATTTCCTGTTGTAATTGATTCCTCATGTATTTTTGGAACCAGTATCTAATGTCAAGTGCCATGATACATGCAGTGAGCTGGGCAGATTAACAAACAAAAGGTTTGCCTAATACAGGGCCATAAGTTTCCTTATTCTGCTAGTGGATACCCAAGAAGTCACAAAAATAATGCTAGTAAAAGAGTAATTTATGTTAATGCTATATGAATAGAAGATCTCTGAAGTCTCAATGACTATGCAGCCTCTGAGACTGCAACTCTTAAAATCTGGTGACCTCCCTCCTCAATAGACATAATACATATTTTACATTTTCCATAGGCAATATGCATTTCATATGATGCATGCTCATTTGCCATCACCTACACAGAAAGCACAATAGGTAATACTGTAATTTGAGCAGTGGGTGAGTTTCCACTGCCAAGAGGACCAGACTTTGCATTCAGATCTGTCTTCACACTTGTCCATCTACCCACAAAACCTGCCAGATCATGGCCAGTGGTGCCTCAGTCCCAAGGTTGAGGTAAACTTCAGAGCTTTGGTGGTACTTTAATTTGTTAACACAACAGTTTGAAATAAATCTGCAAACTAAATCACTTGAGTTCTGACAGTCATTTGCTGTGTTCCTATTTCACTCTGAGTTAACTGAAGGAAGTACAAGCTCTCCGTTTCATAGGAAGGATTCCTCAAGCATACTGTGACTTCAACACGGAGCAAAAGCTCAACAATATGCCCTAGATCTCACAGGGATGAGCACATTGAACTAAAAAACAGCTTGTAGGGTATATTTCTTTTACTTCAGACCTTTGGCCTAAATGAGTAGAACAAAATGCAGCATGATCCCTCTTGTTTTGCTTGGATCCTGCCACAA
Organism: Heliornis fulica; assembly: GCA_013399135.1. Classification (NCBI taxonomy): domain Eukaryota; kingdom Metazoa; phylum Chordata; class Aves; order Gruiformes; family Heliornithidae; genus Heliornis; species Heliornis fulica. The sequence goes on along the minus strand of VXBZ01010482.1, from coordinate 233,534 downwards.
ACATGGGCTGTAGTAATTTTTGGTTACAGACAGCAGAGGTGTGGCTTGTTTTGCCTGTTTTCATTAAGTTACGCATCATACTACAGGAATACACGTAACATCCTGTGTTTGTCTGTGATGAGAAACAGTCACAGCAACACAGGTTACAGCGGCAGATCGGGATCTGGCTGTACAATTACTAAGTGCTCAAGTTATTCATTAGGGAGAGCAGACAATAGATTCATAACTCTACTGCTGCTTCTCACAATGAGCCTGTTGTTTGATGTGTATTCCCCCAATGGCCAATATGCAAGTTCTATAATGTGCTTTTAATTGAGTCCCCCATCCTGACACTTGTGATCCATTTTTGTTATGTAAAATGATTTTAATGAAGATTCAAATCCCTATGCATTAATTGCTTCTTTAACATGGAAAGTGCTGTAGAAGTGCAATGCATTGTTGTTTATTAGTGCAGTCTGATGAGACAGCTTGTCTACTCACACGGCTCCTCATAGCTCCATTGCTGATGGGAAAAAATACTAAAACTACACTGTACAAAAGGGGAACAAGGATCATCTGACAATTATCTCTGGTCTGCTCCCACAGCCATGCTTCTAAAAAGAGATCTTTTCACAAAAAAACCCACCTCCGCTACCCTGAAAAGATTCCTCTTGGAGAACCAGAGATTTACCAAATGCTGCTGGTAATTTGCTCTCTGACCCCTTTCTGAAGAGCAGGACTTGAAAAGACTTTTTTTTTTTCCCCCAGAGAAGTTTTTGGAAAATCTTTAAATCCTTCTGTCCATCTTAGAGAATACAGACAGTCGCATAAATAGACGCTTATGGACATCATCAGAGGGCCAAGTCCCATTGGGAAAACACATGCAAGCAAAGTCACTGGAGAGAACCCACTGTATATGGATTTCACCTAGGAAATTCATTCATCACTTTGATTTTCCATGGCTGTATGTCATGCCCCAAGGTCTTGAATGTTGGCATCAACATAGTATATATTTATGTATGAAAAAATATTGGGCAGTGGAATCTTCTCCATGCATGGAGATGTCTGATTCAAGAGCCTTCTGTACCTATTTCACGTTGGTATGAATGATAAAAATCATGTAAAGACCTCGTTCTCCTGCAGTTGGAGTAAACTCTGTACTTCCATACAGCCATTGTGGATTTTGCAAGTCAAGAGATTTAATGCAACACGAGGAAACACAAAGCAAGAGAAGGCGAGTGCTTACCTGCAAGATGTATGCTGCCAGTTCAAACACCACTTCACTGTCAACCTCAATGAGCTCCTTGAAAGATGAAGAAAACAAGAAAGAAAAAGAGAGTTAAGTCAGTTTAAGCTCCTGCAAGAAGGACATGCACTTCCTCCTGGCTACCGCACAGTGAAGCATGCTGTGACAGTTTTCTCCCCTGGCTAGGCTTCAAAGTATTCCCTGTGCTCCCAGAGACCAAAGTGAGGGAGAAAGCTAAATATTCAGTATAATAGCTTGGTAAATGAAGCATAACTGGATGTGGCATGAAGGGGATATCTTGGGAGGAGGGAGGAAAAGGCAGGTGGAAAGGGGAGGAGCAGAGTAATTTTTATTTTATTGTGTGATTTAGTGAAAGGTTGGTAAATAAATTTTTTTCTCCCCCAAATGTCACCCATGCTTCGGGAGTACAAAGCCTTGTCCTTGGCTCATGCAGGAAAGGAAATGAGAAAATCTGTCTTCAGAGAGGTTGTGTCAGAGTCCCAGCAGAACTCCTCTGGTGCTCACCCAGGGTAAACTCACAGGAAGAGGAGCATATTCTGTTTTAGAGAATAGGAACTCTGGTTTCAGCCCCATCATCCCCATGAGCACTGGGGCTGGGGTTGTTTTGAGAATGAGTTATAACAGAAAAACTTTTCATAGATTTTGCTCCTCCATTCCACAGGATCCAGACTCTGATGAAAGTAATCTTGTAGGGTCATTTGGTAGTATTTTGTTTGGACATCACCATGGTCCTATGAAGCACATCAACAGTCCCCATGAGATCCTCTCAGGGTCTTTCAGCTGTGCCTGAGCTAGTGGTCACGGAAACAAGATGTCCAGGCACTGTTCTGTCTGAATACAGACCTGACATCAAAGAAGCTTGGGATAGGATGCAGGAGCATTAGTCTCATGACCACCTGTGCTCTCCACAAGCCTCTGGTCCCTCCCAGTGTCAGTTTTTGGGAAGACAGTGGGCTTTTACTGAGATATTGTTTAGGCCTCAATTTTGCAACTAGATCTCCTACGTTGTCTCATACATCTGTGGTCATGTACACTGGGTCACTGCAGCTCACTGATGTGGTTGCTTTTCTGTTTATTTATTTAAGCTGCTGGTTTTAATATTTTACTTCATCTGGCAAGAAGCAAAGGATCTAAATATAGATCACTGCTGTGATCCATGCTCCAGCCAAGTCATGGCCACACCTCATTTACAAGCCACATACGCTTGTGTTGGCTTGTCTCTGGCAAAATCAAAAACAAAGAGAACAAAACAGAGGATAAGATCCAGGTGCCCTTGGCTTTCACCATTGCCAGCTTTTTAAAATAAGCACTTCCTTCGCCTCCTTCATAACAGCTCCTTAGGGAGTGCAGACCAGCTCTGCTACGGGCAACGAACACACCTTCTCCTGTTTAGCTAAACTGCCTGATTCACGCAGGCACCTGCACTAACGATGTGTGTGCCAAGGGAAGCGGCTGGTGTGAGGTGTCGATTCAGCTGCAGGCAGGGTCAGGCTGGGGCAGCCACGCATGTGCCTGAGCAAGGAGCAATGCGGAGTAGAACCAGAGTGCCCGGTCTTCCTCCCATCTTGAAGTAGCAGGCATCACACAGACAAACCAGCCTCTGCAACCACATATTGATGTCATGGCAAGTCTGTACCGGTAGGTAAAGTGGACCAGAGCCCGTTCTCTGACCCTACGGCTATGTGGCACGGTGTAGCTCATGATTAAACAATCTTCCTCCCTTCAGCGATCCCAGATGTGGTTACCTCAGCTGTATTGCTTCTTGGGAACAGGTGCTCATACCTCAGCAGTGCCCAAGCAATGCCTGGGACAGGGCTAGCTGGCACAGGCCAGAACGTGTTAGTAATTAAACAGCCTAACTGATGGAGGGACAGTGTCTGATGCCAAGCCCTGTCTTGTTTGGTGGCTTGGCCTTTCTGGGCAACAGGCCAGTGGTCCTGTGCAAGGGTTTGGATGTATGGGTCCATGAATGTGGACAGACAGGGTGGGCAAGGAGGAGTAGTGAGGCACAGCCAGGAGTACAGAACCCAAACCCAATGCAGAGCCAGCTGCAACTCAGGGGACCAGGAGGTCAAACTAAACAGGCCATAGTTTTCTTTCCCATCTTGAGCAGCTACGTCCATGGGGGCATTTAAGGAGCTGTGTCTGGAGAATAAACAGGCCAAGGTCTGAGGTGCTAACATTGCATTATGAATCACCCATGTCATACACAGTATGGTCTTTATGGTCTTTCTGGGCTGCAGGGGAGCTTGCCCTGAGGCCATCTGTGAGAAGTCCAACAAGGAAACTTTGTGCAACAAATTTTCAAGGTTTGGGAAAATCCAACATCCCCTGCTAGGTTTGGGGATGACAAACACTGGCTGTGCTCAGACAACGAATCCCCCCTTCTACACCTATAGTTCTCCAGGTATGTGCTTGTCCTGCATGGAAGCAGAAGCTTTTCACCCAGCTTTCAAATTCAGCGCTTTTTTAATAGTACAGCATGGCTTATCGTGGCTGGAAGTCAAATAGGGAAGGACCTGCATGGGAGACTGGGAATGCAGCAGGGCTATTTTTGGATGGAGATAACAGGCAGCTTGAAAGTGCAAAGTAATAGTTGTGGGAGAGGTCAGACTAAAATAGACCAACCTAGATCTGTAGACACTCTTTTCTCCCCCCTCCCTTCTTATTAAGCTTTCTCCAAAAAAAGAACAGCAGTGTAAGCTTTTCCTGGCAATGCTCCAAAAAAGAACTTCCCCAGGAACCAAAATGTGATGCTCACTGAGCTTGTTGCTGGAGAGGGCTGACTAAGCACATCTAATTGCAGCCTTGCCAGAGAATGAAGTTCTGCACAGCTCAGCTCAGCAGTACCGCCTCTTTCCTGGGCACTGGAAAAAAGGCATTTTCTGGCTTCTACCCTGCACTTAAGGAGATGCAAAGTTAGTTCCTGCATTTTAGGATATACAGATGTCAGCAAACAAGGCTCCAGATTTGGTGGAAGCTAGGTGGCTTAGCAGGTCACAAACATGCTGAGGGTTGTAGAATGCTGGTACAATCACTCCCTGACTACAGCTGTCTTTTCCTACCACTTCATTCCTGATAGACGGAGGTGAGTCACCAGGAATGGACTCTGCCAGCACAGAGAGAGGTAGGAGGGATCTTCCCAGGGAATCCCAGATGCTGAAAAACTTCTCTCAGTCCCATACATCGAGCTGCCCCTCCACCAGCTTCCACCTCAGTACATTCTGGGCCTCCTTAGTTTTCTGGACCCTGTCCTTTTACTTGTGCAGTTGTTTGGCTTGAGGCATCAGAGGGAATCACCTTCGGAGCAGGCATGCCAGGGGGTAGTGGGGGCTGTGCCAGGATATCCTTCTCTCTGGCACACAGCATGCCCTGCAAGAGGTAGCTCTGAGTTAGTGCTGGTGCCAACAGGCTGTTGTTTCCAAAGGCCTACCTGTCAGGGCTGCTTCTGGTGCAAAAACTATTTCTTCCTGAATGGCTTGTTCCTGTGCGAGGTGGTTTTCAGTACAGACCCACAGCCTGACATATCCTCAAATGCTCACTCTCCCTTGGCCCACAAACTCTCAGTCACACTGCCACAAAGGGGCAGTGGGTCTAAGCTGGAGCACAGGATGTTCCATGTGGAAACATAAGGGAAAACTTTTTCACTGTGAGGGTGACAGAGCACTGGGACAGGCTGCCCAGAGAGGTTGTGGAGTCTCCTCTGGACACATTCAAAACCAGCCCAGATGAGTTCCTGTGTAGTTAGGATCCAGGCTCTTCTCAGTGATGGCCAGTGACAGAACAAGGGGAAATGGTTCCAAACTGGAACATAGAAAGTTCCATCTTAATATAAGGGGGAACTTTTTCACTGTGAGGATGACGGATTACTGGAACAGGCTGCCCAGAGAGGTTGTGGAGTCTCCTCTGGAGACATTCAAGACCAATCCGTACATGTTCNTCACTGGCCCGCCGCGTCCCCCGGTACATCCCACAGACGCTCCGAGATTTCTCTCACAACCGCGCGCCAGCTCCCCGCCGCCCAGCCCAGAAGATGGCGCCCGCGCAGCGGCCCGCGCGGCCATTGCCGCCCTCTTCGGGCGGAAGCCGCTAAAAACACCCCAGCCGCCCAGAGCGGGCCTCAGAAGTGGCGGGCTTTTTATTTTGACACAAAACCGGGCATTTATTTGTAAATACAAGCCACTTTATAATTTTACAAGCTGGAGATCCACCCCCTCCCTACCCCCTGAAAACCACAAGAGTTACTTCCAGGGGTGTTTTACCTCAGAACCTCTTTCCGAAATGGTAGCCACTTCTAAGGTCTGGTTAGCCAGAGGTGTGAGGGAAGGTGGGAGTAAGAGGAAATCATACCTCAAAATCCATGTGTGACCAATGTAAATGTTGGCTCGGGATGCAGACCTAGGTGCTTCAGCCCACCCCAATGCCAAGCATTGCTCCCTGAGTCCTTACCTTGTAGATGCAGGACTTGGCGTTCAAGAAAAACAGCTCAATGGTGGCATTGTCCTTCAAATAGGAGATGCTTTCAATGTAGAACCTTAAAGGGAAAGTGAGAGAGGTGAGACACAAGGGGGAACTAGGGTAAAACATAAAAATGCACTCATTACATTAAAAATGTGGTCAGCGGAGTGATGATGAGCATACTAAAAATGACATTTGCTTATAACAGACTGGAGTGATAAAAGATGCTGGTGCGTGATCAGTCACTACCACACCAGCCATACCAAAGGAATGGGATCAAGTGGATTATTTTGTTTCTAAATAATCCTTTGTTTTGTTTTTAAACTCCAAATAATCCTGATTCTCTTAGCTTGTAACCTCTCCTTCATTCTCCAACACATTTGGTATTCTTCGTTTCTTTACCTAACCTGCCTATTTCTGTGCTGTTGACCTGTGTTGTGTCAAACGTTGAGTAACAGAAATCCACTTCTGAGTTCCTTACTTGTCCACTTCAGCTCTGCATAAGGCAAATTTTATAAATACATATTTTAATAGCTAGTATGGTCAGCTATGGTCGCAGAATAAGCAACCAGCAATAGTGAAGGACGTTTCACATTTTACTAGTACAATAAGTAGTAGCAATGCTGGAGATGGCTGGGAATGCCAATAATCTAATTTCCTTTTTGAACTCAGTAGAGAGCTGACCAGCCCAAACCTCAGTGTCAGAAAACCCCACTCTCTTACATTCACTGATTACCCCAAATATTTGCAATTATGTTGAAAGCCCATGATATATACAAATTGATTCAGTACTTTACGCCCTGCCTGCTTTGAAAGTTTGGTCCTTTGGCAGTGAATTCCATGATAGATTTGCCACTGGCTTGAATCGACTTCAGCCCTTAATTCTACTTTGTGACCTTTTGGGGAAAAACGCTCAGGATACTGTCAAAGTTCCAGTAGCAACACTATAGAGAAAGCCTGGGTAGGTTCAGCAAATGGTTGAGGTGAATTTTGCATTTACTTTGTGTTTCAAGTAAGGAAAAAAACCCCAAATAACATTAGTCTGTCGACCCCATTTTACAGTGATCTTTAAGTTGCAGTACAGTGGCAGCAATGTTCCTTACATAAATTCCAGTACTATCATGCCTTGTCAGAGGCAATTAGGATAGGGAAGGTGCCACAGAAATGCTGTCTGCATCAGGAACTTAAAAATCTGAGATACCTAAGGAATCTGGGCTGAGATGCAGGGTCCAGTTACAGAGAAACCTTACTCCCTGACCCTGCTGTCTGGGAGCAGAGTTGAGAGACCTGCTGACATTCCTGGGGCTTCCACAAGCTTTGGAGGGTTTGTCCTTGTTGAACTATTTGCAGAATCAAGGCCCTTAAATGTAGCCTTCTGAGGGGTAAAGATCAAAGCTTCATACTGCTCCTAAGTGTCTTCTGAAGACCCTTCAAAACAGTTTATTTCCTGACAGATATAACCAACTACTTGCTTACTAGCGTGAGAGAAGCATTTTGTGTTCTTTTTACTCATCTGCTGAAGTGCCCCTGCTATTACCCCTCCTTCCTCCCCCAGAAGTGTTCAAATGAGAAACAAAAAAACCAACTCCAAACCCAAAATGTATTTCAGTATAGGGATCATCAAGAACATTTTTTCAGCTTTTTCTTCATTTTTATCTGGTTTCCACTGGGTTGTACCTCCTGTCCTTGAAACTGCTTCTCTTTTTTTTTTTTTTTTTTCCAAATAAGAAAATGCTTGTCTTTAGAAATGCAAAAAAGATGCTGCATTAAAAAAGGAACCTTCTTGCTAGATCTGCTTTTTGAGTGCAGCTGTCTTTCCATCTGCTGAATTCATGGAGAAAAATGTAATTTTACACATTCTGTGTTTCTTGGAGAATCTCCTCTGCTTATCACTGCCACCAGTGCTCTCCAAACTGTGATCGGAGGATCTTCAATTCCAAGGTCAGAAGAATGCAGGAACATTTATTCCACTTTTTGATGCAGTGAATGTTAGCCAAAATGCCCGTTTCCTCAGCTCAAATGAGACCATCCTCATCATCACTAGAGGGCAATATTGCATTTCTTAGGCCGCAAGGACCTTTCCCAAGGCTTTCCACATGGACCCACAGATAATTTTCTGTACAAAATTGAGTCTCTCAGAGAACAGTCTGCAAGTGATACTTCATCTTCACAAAGAAAACACAATTCTCAAGTGATCTCCAGAGTGGAGAGTGTTTTGGGGAGCTACTGTCTCTTTCACATGCACCCAGAAAAATGCAAAGCATGTGCAGCAGGAAACTGGTGCTATTGAAAGAAAGCAGATCTGCGGATAGAACTCTTAGGAGATTTGCTGTGTGGCAAGACCAGAAAACCTGAACTGGAGCAGCCTCCCTTGAATTCACAGCCAGTGCTGGAATGACAGGAAAGGGAAAGACGTGGCTTTTGCACTGATTGTGAATCTCTGGCAGATCTTCTCCTGTGACTTTTCCCTGATATGGTGAAGAAAACCACACTTCGTAATGACCAATGACAGTGGCTAAGAAGGCAGGCAGAAACATCCAGCTGCTAAGGCAATGAACTAAGCAAAAAAAGCTGGCTGAAATTCCTGACTTGGACACAGGTTTCCTTCCTGACCTTCAGGAAATCATTTAGCTGAATGGGACTGTTTTGCTGTGTTTAGAAAACACTTCTCCCTCCTCTACCCCTCTCTGTCTGTTTTGCCTGTTAATAAGTCCTTTTTTACAGCATGTTTCAAGATCATCAGATTTAAGGGGCAATTCTCAGATTTCTGTTGAGGACTCCCCTGAGATCAGCATTCCTCCATGTGCAGTGAAGCTGATACATCCAGGAGATAATTGATGGGCTGGACAGAGAAACAGGCAGTACAATGTGTCTGACACCTCTCCTGTGCTACCTACAACTCTTGCAATACACCCCACAAACAGCTTTGCCTCAAGTAGCTCCTACAAGAGGCTCCCTGACAGACAGTAACTGTTGCTATGAAAAATGAGGTGCCTGCAAGAAGGGGGAGCACCCCATGAGACTCTGTGAGTAAAAGATAAATCAGAGAAATAATTTTGGAAAAAGTTTAAAAGCCACTGCTAACCTATTTCTAGATTCCACATCCCTCCCCGCCCCCACTAACTCATGATTCATCAAGTACATTTTCTAAGCATTAATTAAATAGTCCAGTGATTATTACACTGGTTAATGAACACAAAGTGCCTATCTTGACTGCTCCCTCTCAGCGGCAGGAAGATAATGAGTACCGCAAAAGTCTTGGAAGTCTTCAGAAGCTGCTGCATCTGAAACATTTAAGGCTTTTTAGCGGTGAGGACATGCCTCGTGCTGATCAGATTGCTCTGTATTAAGTGTTGGTTAACTGACAACTTGCTCTGAGACAGCTTCAACCCCCTCATGCTGTGATGAATGGCAATTCCCATCATAACCAGCCAAGCACCGACATTTATATAGCAATGCCTGTGAGAAGCAATAGTGGAAACTCTTGATCCTTGGGTGATGGGGAACTGGCATTGACATAATTTCTCCCTTGCATTACACACATGCCCACGTCCAACTTGCAGCAGGGAGAGATGCCTGACTCAGCACTGGAGTCACCAGTTTGATTACTGGTCCTTAGGGAGATGGAAAACCCTTGACTGCTGCTGCTTGCCTTATGTGTGAAGCCAGTTGTGTGTGTGCAGGCATGTGAGTGTAGCAGTGTTGGGAAGGTGCTTGATAATGAGAGCTTTGGCCTTGCAGTGGGGATAGGTGTCTTCAGGGCTATCAGAGAAATGGCCTCCAAAACCACCTGAGCTGGCAGTGTGTTTGTGTGTACAGTGGGAGCTGAAATGAGCAACATGCTCCATTTCCACACACCAAAAGAAACTGTCAGACAAAAATACTTAGCATTGCCTCTAACACATAGTGCTGCATGTATCCCCCCAGCCTGAACNTCAGAGAAATGGCCTCCAAAACCACCTGAGCTGGCAATGTGCTTGTGTGTCCAGTGAGAGCTGAAATGAGCAACACGCTCCATTTCCACACACCAAAAGAAACTGTCAGACAAAAAATACTGAGCACTGCCTCTAATACACAGTGGTGGATGTATCCCCTCAGCCTGAACTTGGCCATCTATCTATCGCCTAGCAGGGACCAGGCTCTGAGCAATCAGTTCCTGACTGTGTAAATGTACTGTCATAGTGTTTGAGATCACATGCCCATGTGCTTATTTCCAATGAGAACCTACCAAAGAGTAAATATTTCACCATGGTCTTCAACACTGATATTTTGAGACATGAGCACAGCAAATGGATGTCTTATCTACTTCAGGTGTAGATTTGTCCTGGGGCAGTGATGTCATCCAAGCTCTTGTGATGTTTGACTCTGAAGAGAACCAGCTGGCCCAAAAAGCTTTTATCCAGGAGGATCTTCTGTCCTAGTCAAGGTTCCTGTTTCAAGCCTTGTTTCTCAGATGTCTGTCTGCTTTCAGACGAAGGCATTGAGGTGACCACAGGGTCATGGGAGGCAGCTGGGTGAGGGACATGCTCATGTGTGTGGCTTCAGCGTTCTGGTACACTGCTGTACAAGAGGGTCAGTTAAAACAGAAGCAAGCCAGGCAGTCCTTGAGAGGCTGAGGGTGGCACTGAGGATACTTGTGATATTTAGGTGAGTTCCTACCTTTTCCAAAAAGCATGAGATACTGACTTAGTGTTGGCACAGATGGTACCTTACCTCCAGCCCTGTGATACTGTCTTTGTTCAGGGAGGCATATTAAGTCTAGAAAAGGGGAAAAATCACAGAATAACAATCCAAGTGGCTGTTCTCTTCCCTGGTGAAAACATTATTCTTCCCATGAAGAAGGAAAATAAAAGGTAAATTTGAATTTCATGGAAGAGTTCAGAATGAAGCAAAAGGATTTTGGTTTTGATGTACAGTCACCTTCCCCACTGTCTCTCCTGCTCTTGAGGTACATTTTGATCTGAGAGAAAGGTTTGAAATGGGCAGAAGTGTCTCCCATGTCCTTCCCAGCTGGCTGGCTGCTCTGGTAGGATGCAGGACAGAGCTGTCAGCACTGCTCGGTGGCTCTGTCAATGGACTTCCTCTTATTTCATTATTACAAAGCAATGGATAGAGGAGAAGGCTTCTTGTCTGCCTCATCCATCCTGGGGTCTGGCTCATTATCCCTCAACATGTCATTTAAAACCTCAGAGGATAATTTGAAAAATATGAGGCCATTTGCTAACCAGGAAAAGAAAAATCACATGCATCGGTATAATGGATTTAAATGCAGATGTCATTATGTCCAGTGTCTCATGCTAAATGAGTATTCTGAGCAGCTCAGGCTGCAGAGCTCCTTTTATGTTCCAGCTCTGTTTGCTAATAGTCATGGCACACACTTTTATGTGCTGACGCTTAAAGCAGACAATGGTCATGCTAAATAGTTGGTTTGTTAAGTAGTCAGCCAGGAATGAAAATCAGAGGGGATTAAAAGCTTCATTTGCCTCCCCCCTTCTGTATTTGTTTTATTCTGATCCCATGTCCTGTCTCCCCTGTGCTTGTGACATGCTGTGGCCTCCCAAGCCCAGCACCAAGGACTGGCATGCAGGGGACAGGACGCAGCAGGAGAGACCTGTGTCTACTTTCACCTCATTTCAAGGAAGCCACAAAACTGGAGGTCATTGTGATTCCATGAATATAGGGAATGGAGCTAACAAAAAGTGCTGTGAATATTGTTTAACATGAGCCTCTTCCCTTTCTTGTTCCCACCAGCTGTACCATATTGTGAAGCTGTTTGCACCTTCACCCACTGCCCAGCTGTATTTCTCAGTGTTTGTAAGAGGCAGGTCCATTGATCCATCACATAGAGAGGTGAAGGAATCAAGCTGGTAAAGGAGAAACATTCATCCCTCATGTTTGGTTACAGCATCTAGCATCATCTGGAAGGGCACTGGCCTCAGTACAGTGAGGCCTCTGCCCACTCACCAGGAGGGGAACCAGGCCTGACCAAGCCATAGAAGCACCAAACCAGCTCGATGTATTCTGCAAATTGCCCTGAACCTTCCCATGCAGTCTAGCTTGCAAGAGAAGTGCAGCTTTGTACAAAAAAAAGCTGTTACAGTTCCTCTTTGCTTGGACTAATGTGGTTATCTGTCCCAAATGTGAGGCAAGAGCAGTGACTGAACTCAACAGCACACTGCCTTCCTCGCCTCCTCTCCCTCTGTCACCAGGGGGATTTCCCTACACTCTCCTGAGCTCTGGTCCAGCTCTTTCCTTCTCTTTGATCCTCACCAAGAGTGACATCTTGGCTATGAGAGGTAACTACCTGGGTACACTGTCTTGCATAACACCATTCCTCAGTATTTGTGGAGCATCTTTCATCTGTGGAATTCGAACCATTCTAGGAATAGAAATCCCATTCCACTGAATTGTCAGCAGCACACCAAGGTATGACTTGACTGTGAAAACTGGCATGGCATTGACTTACTCACTGGCTCTACCCCTTTGTTTGATGCCATAGTGATGGGACCCCTCAGAGCAGCCCTTTTTGCTTCCTTCACTGGCGACAGCAAATCACACCCACTGGTGTAAAGCATAAATGCACAAATTGCAATGAAAATGGAAACAGTGTCTGCATGATTTTGACCCAGTCACAGGATCTCTGTGTAGGCATTGACATAGCTATTGCTGCTTGATCCCAATTAGGGACAAATCCTGCACTGACAGCATCCATCATTTCTGCATAGTACCTATCATGCTGTCTAAATGCTTCCCCAAATTATACAAGACAATGCTGCCAGCATCACCACATTCAAAATGTGTCTCAAAACAACAAATTTTTAGTGCTGCTTTTTCTTCCCCCTTGGGTGGCTCAATGGAAAGGAAAAACAACTTCTCCCCTTCTCTAAACACAGCTCACACAAATATATTCACAGTTAAGCAGAAAACAGGAATGATGTTATGGGACTCAAGAGCCAGGCTGCTGTTAAGATGTGTGTGTAATGGATGTCTTAGCTCAGAGCTGTGTGCTAAGTAGCAGAGCCCCATTAGTTCCCTTCCTCAAGCAAAGGTCAGTTTTCACACAAGTAAATCTTCCAACTGGACATAAGTTTCTCATATCTCTAAAGAGACTCTGAGGAGCAAAGCCTCCCCGCAGGCAATTTATTACACCTTCCCCCTAGTGAACTGTGCAGGGGGCCACCCTGAGAAGGCTGCAATAAATTGTCTGCAGGGAGCCTTGTCTTGCAGCACAAACAAGGTCTGAGCAGCTATATTTATACGCTGCGGTTGGGTGGGAGGAGGGGTCTGCAGGGCTGATGGCTTTTGAGATCTTCCCCCTTAGCGTACACACAGCTGATGCACACCAAACAGCAAAACACATGGTGTACAAAGAGGTCTGGGTTATGGCACGGCTTTCATGGGCTTTGTAAATAGAACAGCTCACAGGAGCACCTGAAAGCAGCTTGGTTGGGCTGGGTTGGTTGTGTGGGTTTAATATTCTGGTTTTGCTATTGTTTCTGCAGCACCCCACCAGTGGATGGAGCTGTAGAGATACAAAGTGAGTGGGAGATAGCTCTTTGACTCCCTTACATGTAGAATAAACCGCCTGGGAGCTTGGTATGGGGGGATTTACCAGCCCAGTGCTGGTAACCAGAGTGGGTGAGGGAGACAGCACAGCTGGAAGGATCTCAGAGATGGCTAGCCACGAGGATGAGCATGGAGCACCCTAAGGTGCTGCTAGTTCCCTGAACTATCCTGAGATGATCAAGATCCATCTCAAAGTGGGGTCTAGCACTGCCCTCCTTGCAAACCCCCTTGCAGAGGTTTGTGCACAGACCAGGGAAGAGCAGAGGAGCAAAGCAATCTGTGTACGTATGATTTTTACCCAGCATCTTCTCGTGGGTGCTTCTGGGTGAGATGAAGCATTTCCATGGGTGAGAGCAAACTGCCAGTTCTCTCCCTCTCCCTGGCTGCAAAACTGATATATTTGATAATCTACTCATGCCTCTCTCCCCAGATGCTGGAAAGCTCTGTCTCACACCACAGGGCAGAGAGAGGACTGCTCCTTCACTCCTCCCGTGTGAGAGACAGCTCCTGGTGATGTGGGGGAAGGATACTTCTACCATCTCTCTTTCTTCACTTTGGCATCAGCTTCCCGCTGGCCTTCCCTCATCCTACCTGCCTTGTTCAGGGATGTGCTCAGAAGCTACTGTAGCTCTTTCACCCCCTCATTCCTTGCCTGGAGCAAAGCCGTGGAGCACCACATACCCCTTTCTGGTGGGGAAAACTGTGGAGGGAGAAACACAGCCCATTACATGTGAGGCAAATGAATTGCTCTGGTTAATTTAGTGTGGTTCAATTCCGCTCTTCCTGCCACAGCAGGCTGCTGTCATCACCACCCACTAATCTAATTTCTCAGAGAGATGCAAAGCTGAGTGGAAATGAATGGCACACAAAACCACAGTGTGCTGGGATTGCCAGGTGAGTGGCTTGGGCAAGTTGTGAGCAGCATGCCATCAATCTGCACCCCATATGTGTCTTCTGGACAGTGTGGGAGGCAGTGATGTATTTCAGCAACAGGTTGTAAGGTGCACCTATCCCTATGAACAATCCATATTAGCAACCACTGTCTGTCTGCCTTCCAGGATAAGCTGTTTCCGAATGGTCTCCTACTTCTTTTATTTTTAACATTAGTCCTTTTCTAATGGAATATGTGTTTAAAGACTGGATATAAAGGAGGGCTGAAAAACTAAAATAGCAGAAGGCCTCATTAGCAGCTGAAATCTCATCCAGTTCCATTCAGGTAGTCAGGCAAAACCTAGCAGATGGAGAATGACTCCTCAACCCTGGCTGAACCAGCCCTCTTTGAAATAATAATCTGAATTTATAGGCTCTTGATGCACATGGAAGGGTTTCATCTGGTGAAAAGAGTTAGCTACAGTGTAAATATCTGTATCTGAGCAGGGGTCTGAGGTCAGAGAAGAGACAGGTATTTTAGACTGCAAGTTACTGAGTTCCAAAGCAGTCATCTAATGTAAGTCAGTTGAATTGTTCCTGAAAAGTGCCTATTTCTTTCTAATGGTTATACAGGGAGGTCATGCTAATTAGCCCTGATGTACAGCCACCTACCAGGTAAACATCTCAGGTTTGGTGTGGTCCCATCTCAGACATCTGTCCTACCTTCCTTGGGCTCAGACCACTGCTGATGCACACAGACCTATGTTCTTTCAAGTTAAAGGACAGGTGCAAGCTTTGCATGCTGTATTTCAGTGCTGGTCTCCTATTTAAGGCCACTTTGTTCTGTTGTAACTGTGGTAACCTTGCAAAATGTCTGGCCTCAGTACTGAGAGTCCAAAGCCCCCAAGCTCCCATGCTGACTTCATCCTAGCCAGTACATATGAGCACATGCCAGGCGTTGCTGGACACAGGCATTCCTTTGTGGGAAGACTGCTGGGCCATAGATACAAACTCTGCCCCACAGTGTATTTGAATACTGAGGATTTATTTCTGTAAGTAAAAGCCTTTCCACGTGAGAGATGTTCTGATTTAGCATGACGACTTCTGCAGTGAGTTGTCACTGTTTAGCTGGTGGAGCTACCCTGAGAGCACATATATTCATTCCTGGGAAAAGATCCACCACTGGAGTGAATTTTATTTGCTGAGCTTGTTCATATAAATTAACAGCACGACAAACATCCAGAAGATAAAGAGATCAGACCCATGCTGGTGGTTCCCTAGCTAAGGATTGCTAATCCCACAAGGCTATTGTTTGAGAATTCACCGCAAAGCCTGGCCAACTTTGCTTTCCATGAACAAACAGCGTGTCTATGCTCTCTGGTCCTCTCTTACCTAAAAGATTTACACAAAGGGAGTGACTTTGCCTTCCTTCCCCTGCCTGTGTGAGCCAGAGCAAAATGCTTCCTTCCCTGCCAGAAGCGATACAGCCTGTGTCTGAATCCCTGCTAACTCTGCTCTCCTCTGACCTCCTTGCTGCTCATAAGTCTCCACATTTTACTTAGGTTCCTGCCTTTTGCCATGCAGCTCATGTTGTGAGGTACAATTTCACTGTCCTTCCCTGGTCGCAAAACATCTCTGTAAAATCAGCTTCTCAAGCAATCTTTTCTTCATGCCCATCCTTTGCTTCTCCTGGACTGCAGCTGTGACTCTCATCTGGCCTGGTTTATCTTCACTGCAAACCCTCAGAGACTGGGAGCAAGTTTCTCCAACAACTACTAAGCGACCATGGCTTTAAAAAGCCACCCTGGGGAAGCTAATTCTAAGATGAGAACTAATATCACTTCCATCCTGTTGCCAGATGTCCCACCTCCCCTGCAAGACACATGGCACTCCTCCTTGCTTTCATGTATAGCTTTAGAGCTATATAAACGGATATTAGCAGAGTCTCATAAAATAATATTGCACAAGAATAGCCATGGGGCAGTTTGCAGCTGCCCAAGCAGTTCTGATGGCTTCCTATGTTGTTCTCAGTGGAAAGCTTCCAGAGAAGCACGAGATGACAACCTGAGGACAGAGAGGCTTCAGTGAGCTCTGAAGTGTACAAAGGCAGAAGCAATTTCTTCTGAACTAATATTCAGGACATTCTTATAAACCCTCTTGCTTTGACAGAGCACTGTGAAATTTTTGGTCTTTGATTATGGAAGAGAGTAAAGGCACTGGACAGCAATGTTCAACAATGTCAAACCCCTAGGAAGTATTTGTCAAAAGATGAAGCTTCAAGCAATGCTTCAGAGTTTTAAATAAGGATGGAAAATTTCACACTGCAAAGTTTGTGAAACCTCCTATTTTCAGCAAGGTTCTTCCAAGAAGCCTTTGCTTAAAACAGCGTGCTTCCCTTCAAAAGTACTTTTAGAGCAATCTAAAAACTGGTGTCTTAGGTGGGCATGCTGCCCATCAACACTGCTGCAGGCAAGTTAAGGGTAAAACTGATTTGATGGTCACATAAAAGGTGAAAATGTAGTTCTCCTCTTCACAAACTACCAATTAGAGTTCTTGTCAGAAGCTCCACATCTCCAGTAGTTACCCAGTGTGGTCGAGTTGTGCATTTGCTTTGACTAGAGGGAACACTGCACACGACCAGTTAGGACCCCCAGCACCAATTGAAGCTTTTTTCTGCTGCAGTTCTTGACAGAGGTATCGCCAGAAACACATCTGCAAATGCAGGCAGACTTTTACCAATGATACAGCAGGAGTCCTGGGCACCCAATTCCAGTCCTGGGCACCCAATTCCTTAAAAAAACGAGTACTTTTCTAACTACCTGTGGTACAACATTAGTTATCTCTGCTTTCTGCCTCGTGGCAGCAGGAGACAGGGAGCATTCTATTTAAGGTATGCATATGGATTGCTCTACATCATCTCCAGATTATCTGTGTCTATGGGTGGGTTTCTTCACAACCTCTCCTTCAGCCCTTGCTTTAGTTCCCAAACCAGAACTGAGCCCACAGGGTAACAGATGCCTGAGGCCTTTCCAACTTCAGTCAGCATGGCTGGATTTGATTTCTTTTCTGATTGTCTCCTACTCAGATCAGATTTGGGGAAGGACATGGGAACTCCTTACATGCTGGGAAGCCTTTTCAACTTCTTGCCAGCATCTGATACCCACAGGGGAAATAAAAAGTAGAAAAGCCACGGTAAGTTAATGCCCGTTATGAACTCTTGAGGCATCTGGCCTTCCAGTCCAATTCAAATTGCAACTGACTGTGGCAATCCACTCATTACTACCACAAGTAAGAGTATAAGCCCATAGCCAGGCTGATTTTCACACACTTTTCAGACACTGAATGCTGACTTTTCCCCTATAGTTTTCCCTGTGGATTACAATTCCGGAAAAAGAGAGAGGTCACTCATTTACTGTCATATAGATCCATAGTCCTAAGATGTCTCTTGGCTAAGATCCTGCTAGAATGACTTGTCTCCACTGTGCTGCCAACTCTCATAAAACAATACAGATGGCAATATTTATGCTCCTTGAGTGGTCTTTGAAATGAATATGAGAGCAGCTCAGTAGCACTGGCTTTCACACATTTAGCAGTTCCACTCCTCAATCTGCGCTTAGCTCCGGCTCAGTCAGAACCTTCCCTGCTTTCTGTGGTATCCCTGTCCTAGTGGACTCTTCAATTTGTCCCTTAGGCAAGATGTTCAATAACAGAACTGGTATGTTCTTAGTGAATTTTGTTTTTTTTCAAAATTTGCCTGAAAGTCTAACACTTTTGCAGGAGAGCACTGGCAGTTTCCTGTGGTTCTAAGCACAGGTGGATCTGTAATGTATGCACTGGAAATATTCAGCTCTATCTATCACAATTTGAAGCACCCAAAGTGTAGACTAAACTCTTCTCTTGGGAGACAGCAAACCATTTCTGCAGTCATGGGGCTTTGTGCAGCCTTGATTTGTCCTAAGATATATCCACCACTAAATATGGGTACAAAACAGAACAAAGAGTCTCTTCGCTCGAAAAGCCTCCCTTGTAATTGAAGTTAAATGAATGGAAATCACTAAGTGAGGAAAAAAGTTTCACTCAGGGGAAGAAATTCAAAAGTAAGTCTTCATTTTTTGTGGCTGCTATGGAATGAATGAGAGTGATGTCACATGTAATATAATACTGAAGTGGAAAGGCTAAAAGAAAAAGACAGTAACACTGTGCTGGCTAGTTCTAGACATGAGCTATCCATTAAAAGTAAGTCAAACCCCATAACTTAATTTTGTACATATGCCATCCCAACCCCCAACCTCTCTCTGGGTGTTTTAAAGCTGCAAGAGCAAATTTGACTTTTCAGAAAATATCTTCTTTGGAGGCAAAGGCATTGTGTACACAAGAGTGCTGGCAGCTTCTAGTGGCTTCCAAACACCAACAGTTCCTTGAAAAATTCCGAGATCACAGAATCACAGAATTATAGGGGTTGGGAGGGACCTCCAGAGATCATCGAGTCCAACCCCCCTGCCAAAGCATGATCCCTAGAGCAGGTCACACAGGTAGGCATCCAGATGGGTCTTGAATGTCTCAGAGAAGGAGACTCCACAACCCTCCTGGGCAGCCTGTTCCAGTGCTCCACCACCCTCACCATGAAGAAGTTCTTTTACGTATTGGTGTGAAACCTCCTGTGCTCCAACTTGTGATCATTGCCCCTTGTCCTGTTCCCACAGACCACTGAAAAGAGGTTGGCCACCTCCCTTTGTCTCCCACACTTCAAGTATTTATAAACATTGATGAGATCCCCTCTCAGTCTTCTTTTCTCAAGGCTGAACAGCCTGAGTTCACTCAACCTTTCCTCATAGGGAAGATTCTACAGGCCCTTAATCATCTTTGTGGCCTCCACTGGACTTTCTCCAGGAGATCCCTGTCTGTTTTGTACCAGAGAGCCCAGAACTGGACACAAGACTCCAGGTGAGGCCTCACCAGGGCAGAGTAGAGGGGAGGATCACCTCCTTCAACCTGCTGGCTACACTATTCTTAATGCACCCCAGAATTCCATTGGCCTTCTTGGCCACCAGGGCACACTGCTGGCTCATGGCCAACCTGTAATCCATCAAAAGAGAAGATGAAGAGAAGATGAAGAGAAGTTCTCCTCAACTGCCTTAATCTTCATTAAAACCTTTCTAGTCTTATGCAGTCTAATCTATGAATATGTTCTATGCCTATGCAGAAGCCAACTGGTTGCCATAAAATGCCAAAATTTGCTACTTGAGGATAATTCATTACACTGTTACGTGATTGAGCCCAGAAGGCAAACACAACAGAGCTATACCAGGATTCATTTGGTCCCTGACAGCGCACACCCTGGGCACAATCCAGAGGAAGCGGGTGGCTTGCTGGCGAGGAAACAAATGTTTTCCCTCCAGGTTACTGGCTTGGGTTGGCTACCCTGGCAGAAGAAGGTCTTTGTTCTGCGGCCCTACCCAGCTTGGACTTTCCAGGAGTTCAAAACCCACAAATAGAAGGGTAAAGACATAACATCTGATCGTGCCTTCGTACAAGGTTTCTCTCTGGGCAACTATGAGTGTAAGTGTGGCTACTACTTATTCACAATTGTGTGAGAACAGTTTTCAAGGCCAAAGAGCTCATTGGAAGCCTGTGTAAAAGTGTTTGCTTGTCCATGGGTGTTTCTACAGTGTGAGAAACCATCGGTCTCATTTCCTGGCCCCTGGGGATCAGGTCATCTGAAGCCGTAACGCGTGGGAAGGCCTTGCCTTCACGCACTTACCTGACACAAAAGTACAAAACAACCGGTCCTGACTTTTTTGGGAAGTCATGTTCCAGCACCCGTCGGTCCAGCTGAAGCCAGTTCAGGTGTCCCCTGGCAAGAGAACAGACAGTTTTGAGGCTGACACCAAAGGGTTTCTTGCTAGCCATCACCATGAGGTCTGACGTGTTACAGAAGATGAACAGAAGCTCCTGCTATTTGCCCTCGGCTATTGCATGGTATTTGAAAAACACACAGTAAATGTTTGAGGAGCGGAGGCGATGCCATCATGGCAACATTTCAGTCTGGGAATCGAACAGCTAAAGTTCAATCTGTCAGGGTGAAAGCTGGCAGCACTGAGCAGGCAGGCCAGCCCAAAATGTTATGAGCTTCACCTTTTTATTACAACCCCCCCGGAGCAGTTGTATCATTAAAAGTCTGTCAAGATTTTCATTAGAAATCCTTATTGTTAAGAGTTTCCATGATGCCTGCAATATTTCACTCAAGGCTAAACCTGACTCTACAGCCTCAGACTGTTTATTTACCACCCACGTGCCTGCAATAGCCTCTCTTGGTTTGCCCAGCCTTTGTCTTTCCTCCTTCAGAGAACTCCTGAAAAACAGCTGCTCCATGGAGCGTTCCAGCTCCAATTACCACATGCTGCTTTTCTTTTGCCTAGATGGTACCTGTCACTATTATTTTCTCCTATAATTTATCCATTCATGCCTTGCTGCTGGAAGCTTTCCTGGGCAGGAGCTCTGTTTTTTGTCACGTTCCCCACAATGTAGGGTGCTGCGTGCGTGAGAGGTATTTTATAAATACCATTATTTGTATTACAGGGGTACCTCACTCTCTGGCTGAGATAAAGGCCCTGTTAAAATAGGCACTGTGGAAATACAAAGGGTAAAATTCAGGCCCCACTGAAGTCAGCAGGAATTTTGCCACTGACTTCAGTGGTACTCTGGCTGCATCTTGGGAGTGTTCTCCTACTGATTTCAGCCAGACCAGTTTTCACCCAGAGGGAGAGGCATCCTTCACTCTTGCCTTCAGCACTCTGCTGTCTAGACAAGCAAGGGGGGAGAGAATTGAAGTGATTTTAGGGGGAAGCTTGCAGCAAATAAAGCAGAAAATGGAACTCAGACGTCCTGAGCTCTATTCCAGTGACTATTTTCCAGCTCCTGCTAATCCTCAAGAATAATTCTTCATTCCACTAAAAATGG
>VXBZ01010482.1:156235-212423 GCA_013399135.1 Heliornis fulica | reverse complement strand
AACAGAGAAGGGGGGGGGGGGAGAAAGAAAGAAAAAAAATACTGGCTTAAAAAAAAGCATTAAATTAACTTCTAAGGTTTTTACAAGATTTGGTAATGTACCCTGTCAGCAAACACTCAGCTTTCACAAGGGTCTGACGGTTACTCCTTAGCAGTGCTTATGCAACTGAGAAGCCCCTTTGGAAAGTAAGCAGCAACATCTATTTAGCAATTTAACCAGATTTGTAGTTCCCTGACTCCATCTTTTCTAAAAAAAAAAATAAAATAAATTAAATATGTGGAAAGTAGCAGTTTCAGGAGGCTTTGAATCACTGGGTTTCAGTTTGCATTTTGTACAGCTGCCCTGGCTTGTGCAGATGCAGAAGAGGATGGGCAGCTCAGGGTCCTTCAAGCCCAGGAAGCTCTGGGCTGCCCGGGACACATTGGGCATTGAGCTGGGGCATTGTGTGTGGCTCAGTGCAGCATACTGCTTTTCTCTGTCCAAGGGATTCAGAATTACTTGCAAGCTCCACTGATCACTCCAGTGGGTTCAGCAGGATCAGACTTTTTTAGAGAAGGTATCTCACCTCAGATTTGGCTGTATGTCAATTAGTTCAGTGTAAGTGGGCTTTGCATCTGTTTTGTGAGAGTAACAAGTCTCAACCAGGTGATACATGTGAAGTTGGGGACTTTCAGACTCATCCTGGTCATTTCTTGATCTACAAAACTGATAAGAACCATTTTTATGCCCTGCTCTAAATACCTATGTATTTCTCTCCAAGATATATGAGCTTTTTGTATTGGGTTGGGTTTTTTTGGCAAGGTTTTGGCAGCCTCCCATGTCCGACACAGCCAATGCCAGCTGGCTCCAAGACAGAGCCACCAGAGGCCAAGGCTGAGCCCATCATGATGGGGCCAGTGCCTCCAGGGTGACAGAGTTATGGGGGGAAGAACCAGGCAGCAGTTTTTGCAGCCAGTGAGAGGAGTGAGAAGGTGTGAGAGGAACAGCTCTGCAGACACCCAGGTGAAGGCAGAAGGAGGGGCAGGAGGTGCTCCAGGCACCGGAGCAGAGATTCCCCTGCAGCCCCTGGAGCAGCCCATGGTGAGGCAGGCTGTGCCCCTGCAGCACATGGAGGGCCATGGTGGGGCAGAGATTCACCTGCAGCCCGTGGAGGCTCCACCCCATGGTGGAGCAAGTGGATGCACCTGAAGGAGACTGTGATGCTGTGGGAAGCCAGTGCTGGAGCAGGCTCCTGGCAGGACCTGTGGCCCCATGGGGGACCAGGCTGGAGAAATCTGGGTCTGAAAGCCTGCAGCCCATGGGAGGTACCCACGCTGGGGCAGCTGGTGAAGAACTGCACCCATGGGAAGGACTCATGTTGGAGAAGCCCATGGAGGACTGTCTGCCGTGGGAGGCACCCCACACTGGAGCAGGGGCAATGTGAGGAGTCCTCCCCTGAGGAGGAAGGGCGTGTGATGACCTGACCTCAACCCCCATCCCCTGTCCCCCTGTGCTTCTGAGGGAAGAAAGAGAAAGGGAGGGGTGGGGGAGGGTTTTTTAATATTTGTTTTTTATTTCTAATTATTATATTCTGATTTGATTAATAAATTAAATTAATTTTCTTAAGTTGACTCTGTTTTGCCTGTGACAGAAACTGGTGAGTGGTGTCTCCCTGTCCTTGGCAGGCAGCACAGCTGGAAAGTCAGGATGGTGGAGTCTCCTTCCTGCATTTCTGCTGCTGGGATGCAGTTGCCCAGCACTAGTGAGGGGTCCCTGTGTTGTGCCCTATTGTTTCAGTACTTTAATAATGTTTGATTTTTAGAAGACAGAAACTCCAAGCTGTCAGAAAATAAGCCCTGCTGGAAGATTCTCAGGCTGTGCACTCAAAAATTAGAGGTACTCACATTTCCCAGTGCATTCCCCTTCTTGAGAACTGTCCTTTTTCCTATTTTTTCCCCCTGAAGTGTGTTACGTTCCTTTTAACAGGACTTGGGAAGGCTGAAATGGGCTGTGAAGGCCACAGTACCCATGGGGATTGAAACTTGATGGGATCACCCAATCCTAGCCAAAGTACAAACCGAGCATTTATCCATATAGGCCAGGGTACAGAATGCTGTCAGAGAAAGGAAAAGCCACTCTAAGCCCGACATCGCATCCTGAACCTGTTCAGCTGCATTTGTGTCGCCAAAGGAGCAGCCACCAGCAGCTGATGGCATTACACACCGGTTCCCACCGAGGCCGGTTTGTTGACAATGGACTTACTGTCTACCTCTGTGTTTATTCAACAGTGATGTCTGGGTTTGCCTTGCATGTACAAGGAAGGGTTGGGAAGCCAGGGTGCCCAGGACAATAATTCACTTCAAGGTATTTCCCACTTTGAAAAGACTTGCTCTTTTCATTCTCACTGCGTTTTAATTTGAGAAAACGGTTGATATAATCAGAATGAAAAGAAATTATGTGTATATGTATGCATGCCAGGGTCACATTTACGTTGCACATGTATAGGGTTGTGCATGCTGAGCCACATGTTTAATTGCTGCTGAGTTTTTGGGTTGAAGAGTTTCATTACTCTCATCTGCACGGAGCTTAAATCCAAAGCTCCTTCATGGGACGAGGGTCATTTAAATCACTGCCAGGAGCTAACTGCTCACTGTACTAAATTACCACTTACAATCTTTCATCTCTGAGGGCTTCTGTGCTGCAGATTGTCACCTCACTCCTTGTTTTCAAGCACGCATGTGTGGCATGTAGGGAACAGCAACAAACACTCACTGGCATCTGCCCGTGTATGTGGTCTGTCAGGGAGCCAAACTCCAATGCCGTTACACCACAAAGTGCTTTGCTCTGGAAGCTGTCTTGCTGTCTTCAGCAGAACTATTCATGGAGCACAATCCCATGTAAGACAGGGAAAAGTAAGGGCATGTAACCCTAGGCTTGTAGTAATCCTGACAGTTTTCATGGACCAATTTAGGCAGCTTACGTAGGGATCCCGTTCACACATGCTGTGTCTAGTTGTATTTCCTTCATGGTTCAATTTAGAGACATAAAGTATCTTTTGTTTCATTATCAACATTGATTTGCTCATTTTGGTATTTATATCTGTGTATTCACAAATAAAGGTGGAAAGAGGTTTGGGTGACCTACAGGGAGGTTGAATATTGGAAGCCAGATCATTTTTCTCTGTTGGTTGTACACATGTTGGCAGTTAAACTGGTGTGTCAATAACAAATACATAATTGCTTTTAGAAAAAGAAACTGGGTCCATTTAGGTTACAGACAGAGTATGGATTTTGGTTCTCAGGGTTCATATTGTCAATTGCATGTAGTAGTTCTGTCTTCTTTTATCAGGGCTTTCAGTAAAGAGTGGTACATCAATGAGTACTTTGCCTCCAGGTGGTTCTGTCTATACAGTTTCACTGGTTAGTATCTGATTTTCTGAAAAGCGTATCACATTGATTTGTGTTATAAAGGTATTTGGACCAATAAGCCAACTCACACCCCTTCAGTGTCAAACTCATGTTGCATTGAATGGGCATTCAGAAACACCAGTTCACATAATAAAAACCTGTATAAGATATTTTACATTTCCAAGAATCTACAGAAGCTAAAAATCTCCTTTAAGTTCACAGTTTTTCTTGTTTAAGGTCTTAATCCTTCAACATAAATATTTCTGTGGGGGCTGCAGAGCCCAAGGAGCTATGTGAATTCAGCTACACAACTACTGTGAAACGGTGGACTTGGTGGCAAGAGCTTAGAGTAGGACATTATTCTGGGAGCTGCACCCCCCATTGAACTGGCTCTTCGATCAGGAGGTGGGATATCTGGTCCCTTGGTTTAGCTCTGCAGGGTGGAAATAGGTTTCTTCCACTTTCCTGGAGGTGAGAGAGTATTCCAGGGAAGAGTGGTACTGTGCTCTTCCTATTCTACTCTTCTCTTGCCATCCCCATGGCCACAGGATCCTGGGCTGAGCAAGGACACTCTATTGTTACCTTGTCTCTTGTTGTTACCTTGTGTTACACTTGTGCTAGAGACTGTAAGTCTCTAGCTCAAGTGTCACACAAATAATGGGGCCCTGAATCCCTCACAGATTTTATTCTATGTATTACTTAGCTGAAGAAGCTGCTCTAAAAGTTCTGCTCTGGCAGGGGCAAACAGGTGTCAGCAAAAGTGTTCAGGTCAGCTCTTGGTTGGACCCATGGAGAGGGGAAGCTGTAGAGTGCAAAAGCTGGTAGTTCTCCATGGAGCAAGTGGCTAGTGTCTAAGGACAAGTAAAGGACGTGGAAAACCAACCTGTGGCCCAGACGGAGTCTGCAGCCAACAGAAGGGTAATCGTGCCCTCAATGAATGCTGGAAAAGCTGGTGCTGAGGGAAATGGCAGTTAGTGGAGATTCATACTCAGCTGAACTAAATAAAGAAGCCCTTTCTCCATTCTTTTTCGGTGTTAATCAAACCAGCATGTAGCTCTTCTGGCTTCATGTGAAGCTTGGCCCCACGTGTGGTGCAGGGACACCCTTTTGACCTGTGCTCTCCCGCAGTTAATGGCTCACACCATAAAGTGTTCCTATGATCATTAAAATAGAAGGTGTTATTCTCTCCTCCATAATAGTCTGACAATCTAATTTTAGTCACACTGAATGCAGTAATGACCCTATATTATCACAAGAAACTATTAAGTTGCCAACGCAAAGGTTGTTCCTATTGATTTTCTTCTCAGGTTGTCATGATAGAGCACAACTAATGAATGGAAATCCCCAGTCTAAATCATTTCTAAACAAATTACCCTCATAGAGCTTTTACTCTTAAATAGAGGAATTGATTTAATACTTTAGTGGCTTTTCTTCTTTCTGAACTTCCCATTTAGCCAACCCCAGAGTACATTTATGAACCAGGCTTGTTCTGTTTTAGCTGGTTATGAGATCCCTTCAAGTAAGACACATGGAAACTCAGTGAAGAGTGAAGAGAAGGAAATCCCTGAGGGCTTGCGTCACAGAATTAAAGGATTTCTTTTTGTGTGCCTGGTCTGTATCAGCTATAGGGCTGTGTTAGGTCCTTGGCAAACACACATTGAGAGACTGTTTTTCCTACTTTTGGAAGAGAGGAATTTTTTAAACCTTCCATCTCACACTGCAGGTTAATATCTGTGGTATGTAGAGCCCAGATTATTTTCTGAAGGTGACATGGAACATCTACTTCTGAGATACAATCCAGCTTCCCAGTATATTTTGTTGGCCGTGTTCAGTCAAAACAATTACTGTCTGTGCCAACTCTAGAGTTTTTTTTTACAGCTGAGGAGGAAATATTATACATATACTTTTTTGGATTCTCTGTGCTAAACCTGGAAGCCCCAGGGGAGGCTGGCTTTATCTAATTTATCTAACACCTCCTCATTAGCTTCCCTTGCACTCCCAGGGGAGCCCTGTGCCCACTCAGCTGAGCCAAGAGCTGGGGCTTGCTCAGCTGATATCTGGTTGTAGTCTGACATGAGTTTCTTGTTTTTAACCTGTGCTCCTAGGACAGTTGAGGGAAGGTGTTTGCTTTAACTTCCCTGCATGGCTTTCCTGTATCCCTCAGGCAGCACCCACTGAGTAACTTGCTCTTTCAAATAAGAAATAACACCCTAGTAAAGAGTAACTTCCTCTTCCTGCTTTGCAAGGTGCCAGTGTCTCCTGCTGCTCCTTCTTTGAGGACCAATCTCATTAATTTGTGCTGGTTTTGAGACCACCTAGAGAGTTGAGCTGCTTGTGTCAGTCAGATGGGATGGATTCTGGGCTCTCCTCTGATTTGGGTCCTACTTCTGTGCCTGATGTTGAGCATCCCTGCACCCTGGGAACTGTGTCCTGAGATGGCCTCAGGCTGCCCACTGCAGGCACTTGCCAAAGGAACTTGCTCTAGAGGAATGATTGCTGATGAGTTGAATGTGGATATGTTTGTGCAATTATCCAGCAGTCTCTGATTTTGATCCCAAATTATTACTCCAGCAGATATTTTACATTTTGCTGCCACTTCAGGAGAGCTCATGACAGCAATACTGCTGGCTCAGCTGTTCTGGAAACACAGTGCTGGTATGAAAACCTTGTTTTTTAAAACAGTATAGGTGCAGGAAACTTATTCCTGATTAACATACAGGAAAAAAAAAACCCTCTCTACTGCAAACCGAGGTGGACTATGTTGGGCATGCATGCAACACACAATCCATATGCTCAGGATGGTTAAACTACAGAGAGAAAACAGCCAGCTGGAAAAAAAGTATCAGGGACTGCACAGCAGCACTGAGAAGTTACATCTAGGACTAATCATGTCATTTGGCAGACCTTTAATGTTTTCCCAGTGCTAATTTTATACTTGCATTTTAAACAGTGGCTAGAAATGGCCTGTCTTGAGACAAACCCTCATATACTGGTAATTTGGTAATAGTAGGTAATAGTAGGTAATAGTAGGTAATAGTAGGTAGTAGTAGGTAATAGTAGGACTCTGGGAGCTGGGGTTCAAGGTGAGCAACCAACATGGCCTGAGGTGACTGCAGTGTCAGGGTCCCATCCTTTGGTTTATCTCAGCTGTAAGGCTTTTGTGTGACTCCTGGTATGGTCAGATCCTTTCCCCAGTGTAAATTTTATATTAAAAATGCTTTTAGTTCACATTAAATTAGGAAATCCTTTCCATTCTCACACTTTCTTCCTTCTCTTTCTTAAGAAACTCTAATCTGCGATCTAAAACATCAGAAGTAATATGTGAGGGTTTTTTTCTTCTTTCCTTGAAATAATTTAGTGTTACTTTTAAGCCTGATTGAGTAAATGAACTGATTAACACTTTAATTGAACAGCTCCATCAATGTGGTAATAATTTCCAAGTAGGGAGTGGATCTTAAACCCATGAGAGTTTAAGCTAACCTTTTACCAGTGCCAAATGACACCAGCTCTTTGAACATAGGATTAGGAGGGGATTGTTGCTGCCTCTGTACACCTCTGCCAATGTTCAATTTGCTGTGAGAGGCCACCAGCTCTCTGAAGAAGACACAGTGCAAGACTCCAATGTGAGGTCCATGCCTCCCTAGACCTTGGTGTACACAGATCTTCTTTGCTGGTCATTTTGCTTATGACAAACCCTCCAAAATTTCCCATGATTTAAGAGTTGCTTGTTAGGTCTTTGATGTCTCGCACTTACGTTTCATCTGTGAATGCAATTCCAAAGTACTCCTTCTCCTTCAGGTTGAAATGAGATGCCACCAAGTCGAGCAACTCCTTGGCCAAAAGCTTTGGCTGGAAAACAAGAATGAAAGTGATTAATGAAGAGAACTTGTAACTGCACTGTGCTTCCAGAGGGAAATGCTATCCTTGAATGTTATCCCTCTGGTGTTCAAGCTAAATCCACAAGCAACATTAGCTTCTTGAACTGAGCACCTCTTCAGTGCTTAATATCCCTGCAGACAGATGACCTGCTGCCTGCCAGTGTTCAGATGAACCATGACCAGTTCACTCATGTCTCTCTGATCATTTCAGTTGCTAAAGCTTTTTATCAAGGACCTTTGCAAACACATTTCAGACACCCACTCACACACACAGCAGAGATATGTGCTCATAACACAAAGAAAATACAGAGTGCCAAAAGATAGGATGTGACAAGACAAGACCAAATGAGAAGTAAATGACAGAACAAAATTGTTTCCTGTTCAGTATGGCTTGTTATTTAAGCATAAGGATGTGTCCTCAAATTTAGGCATTTGGAAGGAAACAGTGGAAAGTAATGCACACTTTCAAAATACCCTTTGTAAGAACGTAAAAGCCAAGGTGAGAGAAGATGCTCACCCCAAACAGAGGATGGTGCATTACTAACACATGGCAACTCTGCCTTTTCTGAAAAAACTTGTTTCACTTTTAAGTTTAATGCTTCCCTCTATGAATTTACACCAGTTCCAATAAGCTCCTGAGTTTCCTACTGGGCTACTGAGGTCCTGGCCATAGCAGTTCTCCTGTCCTGACTGTCACTGGTAAGAAGCAGAGGTACAAAGGATCCAAGTAGATGCAGCCTGTGATCCCACAGCCTGTCATAGCCCCAGAGCCTGGAGTGGCAATGGTCACAGCAGCACTGGGACACCTGGGGTCAGACATCCCAGCAGTGTTCCTTGGTGACTGCTTGTAAGGATTTGGTCTACAAATCTCTGTGCTGGAAGCCTCGGTGAAAATAAAGCTGTCTGCAGGCTTGACTACCCCGAGGAGTGTGCCAAGCAGCTGAGTCAGAGTTACCCTAGATGTAAACCTGCAGTTAAATGGAGATGAAATGATGATGCTGTGCAGAAAATGGGTGATGGGGACCTGAAAGCCTTGCTGTCCTAATTGACTGTCCTGTCCTGTAAATACAAACACAGCTTGTGTTTAAAAATACCCCTGATTTGTACTTAATTTCCAAGTAGATTTGTAAGACTTCTCTCTGAAAATGTCCCGAAACCCAGCACTGGCCTAGTATGGGATCAGCTGAGCCAAGCCTGAGGTGCTTCTCTGGCATTCATGTGAGCATTAAGTCCTCCACCTGTGAGGATCCGTGGACACCTGCTACATCCCAATGCAGTTTCTAGCCACATCGATGCTATTCTCATACACAAAGGGTGGTTTCTAGGTTGTGCCAGCAAAGAAGGAAGCAATAGCAGTGTCTAAATGAAACACTAGCCTAAGGCAGCCTCCAAGTACTGAGACAAGTTGCTGTGTAGGAAGAAATCCTGGCAGGTAGCAAAGAGGTGGGAATCAACAAGCTTCATTTTAATTCCCAAGTCAGACTTCTCAGGTACAGCTGTTGGAGTATGTCTGTGTTGTTTCAGTGTGTCCACTGTTGGCATGTGTCTATGCTACCTGCTGCATTGCTTTTCCCAGACTCCTAAACCAGATCCTGAACAGCAGAGCTCAGTTCAGGAGCTGAGCAGACCACGCATAAGGCTGTGATCATGTCTGTGTCCCCTTGAGTCCCATCAGGGACACAAGCAAGGAGCACACCAGCTACACTGGGCTCTGTGGAGACTCCTCAGATACTCATCTCCTGGCATTGTGCTGGGTGTGATGGACATCGCACTGTGATGAAGAGGATGGTGTGGCTGCCATGTGAACTCAGAGGTACATAGGCTCGGTGCATGTACTTATGGGACCATTGGAGGAGTTTTCAGTTTAACAACAGACAAGTAACCCAAATTTTTGAAGGAGAGAAAGGAAGGGGGTTTGTGCCTTTCCATGTGCAGTCAGAGCCTAAGTCTTGCTCTTCCCCCACTCCAGCATCAACCTCTCTGCTCCTTTCTCTCCCAGTTGGGCCAAACTCTCTCAGTACCAGATAGAGATTTCTTCCCAGCCCAGTGCTACCACAAGAGGAGGGGTGGGAATGCACAACCAGTGATGAGTAGGGAATGGCAAGGACTGACCCCTCTATGGCCAGGGCCACTGGCTGGGGCAGTGGAGGTGAGTCTGGGCATCCCTGTGGTGGTGTGCCTGGCAGATGCAGTGTCACATGCTGGCACTACCTGGGTCACAGCGCTCTGGGGTGACTCAGTTATTTGATAAATGGGCAATTGTGCTGCCAAGCAAGGAAGCAAGACATCAGCCAGCCTTCCTGGTTGTCCTACTTGAGAGGGTGGGAGTGAGGAAGGGTGGCAAAAAAGCATGCCTCAAACACAGCAGCACTTCCCTGAGTCTGGGATAAACACTCGGAGGGGATCGGTTGAGCTTCTCTACTTCACAAGGAAGCAGAACAGAGCAATAATGGCTGATGTGCACCAGGCTGCCTGTGGACATAAGGAAGTGGTGGGTCCCTCAGCTTCAGCCAGCCAGCACTGTCACAAGGGTCACTGAACCAGGGGTAAAATCCTCCTCTGCTGTCCAGCCATGTTATGGAGAAGTGATGCCTGGTGTCATGGTGTACCCAGCCATGGGTATTGAGTAAGGAGCAGCACCTGCAGGCACCTGCTTTCTGCTACCCTCCCCAGGCAAGATGGGTAAATGCATTGTGCTGCTTCATCTCTGCCGCAGACCTGGCTGCTGACAAAGCCACGGACAGGTGGTCGGCATGGCGTGACAACCTTCCCTTCTCTAGTGCCTGGTGGCAGCTGCTCTTCTCCCAGCACAGCCCCCTGGGGCTCAGCAGGGCACCATCTCCACTGCCCTTGCCTGCAGCCTCATCCAAAGCCTTTGGTAGCAGATAAGGGAGGATAACCCTT
The DNA here is from genome assembly GCA_013399135.1 of Heliornis fulica. Lineage (NCBI taxonomy): Eukaryota > Metazoa > Chordata > Aves > Gruiformes > Heliornithidae > Heliornis > Heliornis fulica. The sequence continues at coordinate 202,255 of VXBZ01010482.1, read as the reverse complement.
TGCCTTGCAAGATAAGGGAAAGGAACAATAGATGCAGACCCAGCGCTGGAGCGGTGCCAGGTTAGTTACTGGGCCAGTGTCCCTGAAGAGGCTTAGGGTGGTGAAGTTAAGCCCTGCTAGTCCCCTCCAAGATTACTTTCCACTCTCCTCTTAAGCTCTGCAAGGTTATTGTCCTTTCCACTGGGACCAGTCCACTGTTCTCCCAGCACAGATGGGCAACCTAACCTGGGTCTTGGAGAAGGGAGGAGGAAGGTGGTAGCAAAGACTCCTCAAGACAAACCTGCAGAGCAGGGATAAGGGCAGGAAAACCCTGCCGAGACGCAGCCCATCCCGCTGTCTCGGGAGAGACCCGCGCGCTCGAAGTTAACGGTTAATCTGCTTGCTGTTCTCGGTGGGAACGGCTGAGCAATGACCTCCTTTCATGTGAGCCATGCAGACAAAGAGCTCATTAGCGATGCCTGTGGCAAGTTGTTTTAATTCATTATTAATTTCTGGACTTCATTTTCCAGAGGGATATTAATTTTGCATTAATAAAACTTCCGTCACAGACACATTGAAGGAGATGAGTGCTGGTCTCTGAGAGCAGGGAAGTCAATAGAAAGTGGTCCCAGGACCCTCTACATCCAATATTTTTCACTAGAGAATGAAATGTTATTTTTACTAGAGAAATCAGCGAAGCCCCAGCTGTGGTCCCAGCACACCAGAGCTGTGGCCCAGGGGAAAAGAGCCCGCTCCTGGTGAGGAGGAAGGGCTGAGAGACCCACACTCGCATATAGTAGAGTCTCTGGCACACATGCTAGACATTTCATAGGCAAAGACACTGTCTCTGAAGCTTTTCTGTACAGGAGTAAGCCCTGTGCTCTCCCAGCTCTGAACTCCTACCTGTAGTCCCCAGTTCCAGGACAAAGAACACTTTTCAGCCTGGGCTCTCTGGACTTGCAAACATGAGGGCACTTTCCACAAAACTCAGTACCTCAATTCTGGGTCAATGAATCCACCTGCCAGGCATGATGGCACCAATGCATCATCCATGGGATTCCTGGTCATCCCTAGGGTGGACAACTCTTCTGCAAAGTCTCCTGTTTTGGAAGCATTCTGATGCTTCCTTCTTTTCTTCTTGGAGAGGAAGAAGAGCAGAGACTCATTAGGGGCTGCCTCCTTATTAGGGACATGACCCAGACATCCTTCACTGTGCCCTGGGCTGTGCCTGAGAGGTTTATCCCAAACACCACATAATGCTCTGCAAACACAAGTCACTTCTGCCTCAGCCGAGAGGAGCAGAGCAAGCCCACAGCTGGGGCTCTTCTGCAACCCCAGATCCTGCAGCCTTGAAGTAGTGATCTCATTCCCTCCCCTCTGAAACAACTGAAGTTTCTGCAAGCAATGACTTAGAGGAAGGGCAGAGCTTTATTAGTGGTGTTGGGAGGTGGCAGGGAAGGAGCTGAGTCTTGACAGCAGCTCTGTGACTTGAGCCTGCACCAAGAAAGCCTCTGCAAAGCCACCAAAGGTGCAAGTATGGGCTCACAGCTGGTGGACACTCCCAGAGCTGTGTCCCTGCATTTTCCTGAGCTTAAAGAGCCCCCCAAATCCTCAGCTGCAGGCACAGCCTGTGCTAGAGAGAGACATACCAAGAGGACTTTGGTGCATGCGATGCCCAGGCTCTGCCTTTCTCTCCATGGCTCTATTTTAAGGAGCATTCAGCACTGACAAATTAACCACAGGGGATGAGTCCCTCTTCCACACACCGTGCTTCTCTCTGCACAGAGACACTGTCTAGAGGTGCAGTCTGTACAGGTGTCTCTTCCCAATTAGATGTGAGGGCAATCGCCCTGAGTACTGGCAGAGCACAGCACTAAAGGCGAGTGGGGAGGGGAAGGGCAGCCCCAAGAGTGCCTTGGGAAGGGAGATGGAGGCTGCATGAGGGATGGGTCATACTGATTCAGTGTCAGAAAGCCCTGAGTATCACAGCTCTTCCATGTATTTACTGGAGGAGTTCTCATTAGTGGTACCCCACTAACATGGGCTGCTGGACCCGCTGGGGGAGCAGGCTGGGATCTGCTCATAGGAGACTTCCCCAGTGCTGGAGAGAGGAAAAGGAGGAGGTGAGATGCAGGTGATGCAAAGCAAGGCTTTGTTCATAAGGTGACATGCAAAACCCACTTTGGGGCCTCCTCACACTGGATATGGTCACTATCACACAGGTTCAGTGATGCTGCTGCTGTGTTATGGGCATGTGTTGACCACAGGATGGCAGGAGGATGAAGAGGGTTTCTGGGGAGAAAAACCCTTGTGTAGCCTGGGGGAAAAACCTTTTAAGGGCAAATCATCTCCTCTTAAAACAGGCTGAAGTCCTACAAATAAATGCCTTTCTTTCTCCAACAGGGCTTGGTGATTGAATCAGCTGAGGAACAACAATGTAAATATCTAACCCAGCTCTGGCCAAATCCTTCCCTTAGAGGCCAGCACAGCCATCCAAGGAGGCTCTCCTTGGAGGCTGCAAACCAAGTAGCCCAAGTACCACTATGGGTGCAACTAGGAGCTCATCTCAGTGAGCCACAAGCACCTCAGCTGGCTCAGTGCCCAAGGAGGCACTGAGCCAGCTGAGGTGCTTGTGGCTCACTGAGGCATGCTCAGTGCCCAACATCTGCCTGTCTCAAAAACAGAGAAGTGCTAGGATTCCTCTGCAGCTCAAGCAGATCATTCTGTCAGTCACCATGGAAAATACAGCAGAAACGCAAGCGTTCTAGTATTAAATATTCAATATAATGAAAAGACAGTGTTACTGGGATTTGAGCAGCCCGAGGAACTCCAGAGTCGTGTGTTTCCCCAGTGGAAAGACAGGCTGCCCACGTTTGGCAGAGAAGCATGTTTCCCACTGACGGCTCCCCATTACACTTCGAAATGAGTGAGTTATAGGGAGAGACTATCTATCCACAGCCCAGCAGTGCCATGAATAAAAAACAGATGACATGGTATTAGCAGCTGCTGGTACGTCCCTGGAAAGGCAGAAAAACACCAAGTATATTTTATTGTTTTATTAACTGTCAAATCAGCCTATCTATTCACCCTCCCCCATTTCATAGCTTTTCCCTAATTCTCCATGGCAGAAGGTTTCTGGGAAGTGCATTGTTTTAACATATGGACAGACGCGTGCTGCCCCAATCCCCCCAGCACAGAGACACGCTGAACTGTGGGAACCAGGTAACTAGATCACATTTAGTAATGCCTCGTTTCATTAGATTAAAAAGACTGCTACCACCCACTGTCTCCTTGCTGGAGGGACTTGCAGCAAGACATATCATGACAATATAGAGATGAGCACTGCTACACCATGTGCTTCAGTGCCAAAGACTTTGCAGTACTGGTGCTCGGTCTGCACTAATTTTATGCTGATAACCCAAGTTGTGGTCAGGCACAGGCTCCAGGGCTGTCTCAAACTGTTGCTGTATAACTGTGAGGATATATTGGTGCAGTCTGGACCCTCCAAGACAAAGCTACCAAGGCATAGCCCAGCCCAGCCACAGTCCCAAGGATGGTAACTCTGCTTGGGGGAGATGGAATTTACCCACAGGAACAAAAGCTGGCCTGTGCCATGTGGCTTCCAGCCCAGCCAGAGAGCCACAACCTACTTTATTTATGAGCACAGACAAAGCAGATGCTGGCCGATGCTGGTGAGTTCCCGAGCAGGTTTGGTTTCTACAGGGCAGATAATGAAGTGTGTCTACTTCAAACCAGCCTCTTGAATTTCACTGGCTCGATGCAATTTTGCTAAAGGCTCAAAGGTTGGACAACTGAAAAACATCCCTTTGGTGCCTTGAGTTGAAATGTGGGCTGTATGTGGTGTGGCCAGTTCACGAGCAGGAGTTGAAGTGGAAAAAGGAGCAGTTTGCATGAGTACAGAATAATTCCTGTGCTGGCTGTGCCCAGCGTGGTGCTGCCAGGCAGAGTGCAGGACTTCATCAGCCAGCAATGGCTTTTGCCTGTCTCAAGCCTTGGACAGGGCAATCAGGAGGAAACAAAAGTGCAAAACAGTGATTCACACACAATTCTTCCCCTGCACCGTTATCGGTTGCCAATGAAACAAAGTCCAGGTGCCTGTGCTGGATTAGACCATCTGCTAAACTGGCCACCAAGCCATGCCCCACCACCGCAGTGATACGGGCAGTAAAGGTGTCTGCAAAGCCTCTTTTAGCTCCCACTATTTCTCCAGGTGCTGGTTGTTCAGTGGCCAGCTGAAGGCGTATACCCGTGTGCGAGGAAGTACATTGCCCTGCGATAGTTACCGACCATTACTCCCTCCCTCCCTCCCTCCCCGCTTCCTTCTGCTTGAAACATCCAAATCTCTCACCCAGGGGCCTCTGAACTGTCACTCACTTGCAGTTCTCTTCTTGTCAAATTGGCTTTGCCAACAGCTCTGTCACCCAGCTGTTTAACCCATTGTATGCACTTCAAAGAAGACTCCAAAGTCACTGCATAGTAATGTAAACCCCAAATAACGGCCCTTGCAGTGACCATCGTGTCTGAATACAGCGTAATAACATTGGACAAAAGCGCTGAGGCTGAAGGCTTGGGGCCATGGGGGTTTCAGCTTTGCAATTCCCCTCATGGGGTAGATCCGCCGTTCCTCGATGCTGCTTGACTCTGTCAATTTATGAAGAGCACGTAATCAAAGCAGGCTGGGATGTAGTTGGGTGAAAAATTATTCATTGAAATGCAAGACGCCTGGCGAAGGAACGCCTTATTTTTTATCACGAAACAGATGAACTCCATCAGTGTCGGGGACCGGCGGTGGGAGCGCTGCTCGTGCTGGCAGAGACAGCACCTCTTCCCAGAGTCAGCAGCTGGCTCTAAAAATCTCTTTTCTTGGTTTACATAGGAAAATGAGACAACTTGCCTCCAGCAGCCTCCTCGGGAACCTGGAGGGTGGTGACAAAGCGCTATTGATGTTTTTCTTGGAAAGTCAACACCCGCGAGTTGTGGGAATTAAGATTTATTAGGGTCAGAGAGACAAAGACAAAAAAATTCCCAAGTTTTTAAAAAATTCTGTTTGGTAAAAGGATTAGAAACACCCTACTGACAAGTTGCTTTAGAAATATTCAGAGCTAGCTGCATTTCTGGGCTCAGTTAATACCTGACACTCAGTATCTCAAGTCAGAAGCCATTGCTGACATTCTCTAATTCCCCTTCATATTAGCAATGCGGATCTGCTTAAATATTTTTGTAGTCAGAAAAAGCAGAGAGCCTGAGCCGGCCAAGCCTGCATGGCAAACTCATGTCAAAGCCAAAATGAGAAGCAGTTGGTGGGAGGAAAAAGGCACTTTTGGGTCTGTAGCATCCCTCCTCCCCTTCTCACCCAACGCAGAGGCAGCTGCACGCTTCCCCCATTCAGACGGGGTCGGCATCGGTGCCCAGTGACCCCATTCATCACTCTTCTGTATCATCCTGTGACTCTGACAGTGTTTTCAGGTGACTGCATCCAAAAGGACCAGCCAGCTGCTGCTGGTGCTGGGATGAGAAATCTGCCCGTTTTCACTGCTCAGACCTTGCTCTCAGGCATGACAAAAGCCTCAGCACTTCCTTCTTTCCTCCCTTAGCCCTCTGCCTGCTCCATCTCCTCTCTGCCTGCTGGACTCAGACATTGTCCCCTTGTACAGCTGAGACAGGTGGCTGAGGCACCGAGGACAGAAAAGAATGAGTTTAGCAGCTGACACCCACTTTGTGCACGTGTGTTTTTTCATCCGTAGACCTGAAGCACAAGGAGATTTAGTGACTGCTTGAAGCACCAAATCTCATGTAGGCATCTTCATCACTGTCCTCTGCAGGGCTGGGGAGAGGATGCTGTGCCTAGTGTTCAGGCTGATGTCCTGGGCTGTTGCTGCTGCTGCTGCTTCAGGTACCAGCAGGAACAACACACTGTTTCTGGCTGGGATCCCCCCAGGAGTCTGCATCTCTACACTGTGCAGTCTGAATGTGCTGGGTGGATGCACATCGCCTTCATGGAGTATCTGTGCCAGGTCTAAGTTCTCCCAGTGTACCTCCTGTATGCCAGAGTGCTGATCCTGGTGCTAATGCTGGTGAGGGTGACAGAGCACTGGAACAGGCTGCCCAGGAAGGTTGTGGAGTCTCCTTCTCCGGAGATATTCAAGACCCCTCTGGATGCCAACCTGTGCAACCTGCTCTAGGGAACCTGTTTTGGCAGGGGGGTTGGACTCAATGATCTCTTGAGGTCCCTTCCAACCACTACAGTTGTATGATTCTGTGATCCATGTGTGTCATCAGCCCTTTGCACAGGGTTTCCAGAGGCCTGAGATTCAAAGGCAAGTGGTCAAAATCCTGCTGCTCCCCTGGGTAATCTTTCTGGGCAGTTGTGCCAGGTAACCTCGTATGGAGCCACCCTCAGGTCCTTTCCAACTGAGTAGTGCCCAGGAGCATGAATCGAGTGAGAAGATCTGGCCAGCCACAGAAGAAAACCCGGATTGCAAGGGCAAGCAGACATCTTTTTATGAGGGATTTGATAGAAAGTGTGGAATTCCTTGTGCTGACTGATGTAAAAATTGCTTTTGTAGCACTGCCAAGGTCACTGCCGGCTCAGCTAATCAGCCATGAAAACATCACTGAAGCAAGTTAAAAAGTTGCCCCGAGTCAAATTGCGCATGCAACTTGTATTATTCTTTATTTAAACTTTCTAGGTTTGTTTGTGGATGGTTGGAGGAAACAGATCCTTCCTCTATTATCTTTCTTTGGGTTTCTCCCAAAACCTAGCACAATATCAAGTCTGGTTTGTCCTTCGCAAGACAGTCCTGAAGACAAGCCTGGCTGGCTGCTTGTTTTGCCATGTTTACTCTCGCAAATGCTGTTTTCAGGAGACTGGCCTGAAAAACCACCGGTTTTATAGCATTGTCAGGAGCTGTGTTCTATGGATTAGTATGGCTTTAGTCAAAATCCATCCCAAATTTGACAGTTTTGACTCAGATCTTTTTTGAGGGAATTTAGAGCAAATTTATGAGGCACAAACTAAGAAGGTACTCACTTGTGTAAGCTGCCCAAACCACTGATGTTCAAGCAAATTGAGTTCCCACAGAGCAGAAGAAAGCCATTCCCAGCTATGATGGCTAGATTCACTAGCTCTTCAAATAGTTCTCAATGCCTTGAACCTATTAATGATGTATTCAATAGCTTCCCATCTTCACAAAACAACTGTGGGATTTCCATGTATTAACAAGAAGAATATGGACGATTATATGGACAAATATCTGCAGAGCAGAAAGATAACCACACACAGGAGGGCTTTGCCCTGGATGAAGATCATTGGTTTCATGAAGGCCATTTGTTTCATTTAAGCAGAGGACGCAACTATCTGTGGTTCAAAGCAAGACATAGTTTTCAAGGTGTGACCAGCAGAAGTAGGGAAGGGGTTGTCCCATTGTCCTCAGCTCTGGTGAGGCTGCACCTCGAGTGCTGGGTGCAATTTTGGGCCCTCACTACAAGAAGGATATTGGGATGCTGGAGCATGTCCAGAGAAGGGCAACGGAGCTGATGAAGGGTCTGGAGCACAAGTCCTACGAGGAGTGGCTGAGGGAGCTGGGGCTATTTTGTCTTTTCACCTTATTACTTTCTACAAATATCTGCAAGGAGGGTGCAGAGAGGTGGGGGTTGGTCTCTTCTCTCAGATAGCAAGTGACAGGACAAGAGGAAATGGTTACAAACTGCATCAGGGAGATTTAGGTTACACATCAGGAAGAATTTCTTTACTAAAAGAGTTGTCAGGCGTTGGAACAGGCTGCCCAGGGAAGTGGTGGAGTCACCATCCCTGGAGGGATTTAAAAGGCGAATAGATGATGTGCTGAAGGACACAATCTAGAGGTGGACTAGGCAGAGTTAGGCTGTGGTTGGATGATCTTAAAGGTCTCTTCCAACCCAAGTGATTCTAAGGTCACAATGACAATATCTCCCAGGTCACCTAATCTTCAGATAACCAGGACCAGGTGTATTTGGCACTCAGATTCCCATGGTTAGCAGCACTGGCTATGTCAGTACTAGTGAAGAAGGCCACAGCATTTACTTGTCTGACCTCCAAACTGCAACACCACTTGTACAGTGCCAGCCTGTGCCAGACAGTGCCTGAGCATCAATTGGAGTATACCTTGGGCCAGGAACCACTTCTAGGTGTCAATATGGATCTGTCCACCTCATTCAAAGGAAAGAGAGTTTAGTCAGCTGAATGCCAGCAATGCCCATGAACCCATGAGCAACTTCTGACTGACTTCTTCTACAAACATGGACGAAATAATTGATTTTTCTCCCCTATTAGCAAAGTCAGAAAAAGGGTGGTCCCAAATGGCCATCAGTAGTCACAATCAGGTAAAAAAAAGCCCCAGATTTCACATATTCCTAAACCAGAAGAATTAGCTGATATGGTAGCAGGTTCTGTAGCAGTGCTCTGCACAGGGTACAAGTCATAGCTCCAATTGCTATGGCATGTTCACTGTCACCTAACCACACGTGCTGCCAGCCAGCCCCTTTTAGCATGCTCCCACACCCGATGTCTTTGGCCTGGAAGAAGCCTGAGTAGCCAGGGAAACTCTCCCTCCCCTCAGCCTCAGAGAGTCAAAAAAGTCACCTTTGCAACCCAAAGGCATTTAACCTGTGGAAGTTGCCCTGTAACAGAGGTGCTGGCAGAGACCTTGACAGAATTTTGGATTTCATTGCAGATATCTGTAATGAATTTAAGCAAGCAAATATATTAGTAAGACTAATCATACCTCATGCTTTTGTCACAGAACTGGAGTCTGTGGAGGGCTTTCCACCTTCCTTTGCACATAACAAAGAGCAGCGATGGATATAGAGACCAGATTAGATGGGACTGAGATTGGTGCTAAATTAATACAAACTGGAGCAGCTCAAGACACAAACTGTATATATTGTGAGGTCAGGAGGGCTTGTGTACAAAGCTTTGGTTCAAACCCTTCTCTTAATGCAAAGGGGAAAAAAAAGCCATGGGTAAGGCATTCTTTGCAGCATGCTGGGCTGAGAGTTATATGGGCTAGTTTACAAAAGCACTTCCAACATGAGAAATTAATGCAGCTAATCTGTATTGTAAATGTTTATCTTAAAGTATTTCAGGTCTTATGTGTACTTGCCTTTCAGAGATCTCTATGATTCTGAGAAAGGGTAGTCAACTGCTGCAAGAAAGTCGATTGTGTTTCAAATCATCCGGCTGTATCGCATGTGGCAAATCAAACTTTGAACGTGAAGTGAGCTCCAGAGCCAACTTTCAGTGGCAGGAACCCATTTCACACTCAGCTGACAACAGGGTTTGATAGGAGCTCGGCCAGTGTGAATAACCAGCTGCCTTCTATATACATTTTGATTTGGTAGCAGCTGCTGAAGTTTTATATCACTGAGAGACTGCTAGTATTCTTTTTTAAGCATTAAAGCTACCTTGACAAGGTCAACAACAATTTTTTACAGAGGTCAGCATTTTTATTTTGAAATATTTGATCATAATTCTATCAAACATTAAAGAAAGAGTTTGGCGAGGGCACATAATGAAATTGGACAGCTCACACAATCCATTTATCTTTTCAACTGTAAATTCTGAAGCGCTCTAGTTCATCCAGTTTCAAATCAACTGTAGAAATGTCCATCTCCCTTCATCCAGCCTACAGAAATTGGTGCTTGGAAATGCTCTTGGTCTCTTATTGCTGATGTGGAAAAGGAAAAATAATTTCCCAAGACATACTAGCTTAGCTGCACTCTTATGTTCTATTTGCTTTTTAAAAATCTCTCCTGAATAAGGCTGTTTATTTCCCTCAAAGTCACTTCCTCATTGCTTAAAGTATTTAATAAGCTAAGTGAATGCTTATTTTTGTAGCACATTTTCTAAACACATTAAAATAATTTATAAAAAAATAAATATGCAAAACCTACAGGACCGTCTAGTGAATCGTGATGAGCTAGTTCAGATTTTAGCAAATCTAATGGCAATAAAAGTAAATAAAATAACAAATAGTGCTAGGTCTGATGTATAGAATTAGATCTTCTTGTTCTAACCTACATGCTGTTTGTGAGTGCAGAGAAACTAATTAAACTTAATGAGAGCTACATCCTCATGGTGCTGAGACTGGGGAAGGGAGATGCCTTCAGAAGCATAATGGGTGCATCGGCTTTTGTGCATTTGTCTTCTTTATCTGCACTAGGGATGCAAAGAGCTGACTCCACTGTTAGGTTCTCCACACATACAGCAGTATTAGATACTCCCTTCCCTAAAGGGAGCTCCTAAAGAGCTTGAAGTTGAAGCATATTGGTCTTCCTGGATGCTCTCATCAGTTTAATTATCTGTACTTATACTGTTGCTAAATTAAGAGCATACCACAATGTTTTGAAGCTTCTGACTTAACACACTCACAAAGCTATCAAAATACTACACATCAGACAGACAGTTCTTCCCCTGGGAAGGTCAGGAGAGAGGGGCTGAACCTCACTTGCCAGATGTTGGTTACATTGCTTAACGCTTGATGGCAAAGCTCAGACGCTGAGGGGAGGGGAGTGGTCAGAAACCACAAGAGAAGGGTTAAAGCAAACTGCTTTAACCTTGAAGTCGAGTAAGAGAGTGATGCACTGTGTAGGCCCAGCTCCCAAGGCACAGTAAATCAGTGCTGCTCCACTTACATCCCCACTGATGGCCTCTAATTTCCTGCATGTGAGCGTGGCCCCCAAGTTCACCAGAGTGATAGCAAGGACCTGTATGTGACTCCTGGGCCACACAGGACGGGGTCTAAGACACCTTGTCCTGCAGCAGAGGGGATCCCCTCCGTTCTCAGTGAGCCCCAGTGGAGTCTTTGCTTCTTGAGCTAGCAGAAGGTGCTGAATATAACCAAGGCTTGTGCTAACTCTATGGTTATTTCACAGGGAATGAAGAAGTCAACAACTTGTCATCTGCAAAAGGATAGAAGCTCCTGTATTATGTACTATCTGCAGACCTGCCTAATGAGTCTGTACATTCGGAGCCTATATATGGAGCCAACCAGCTGCGTGTGTCCCTGAGAAGCCAAGGTTTCTGTGTCTGACGTGCCTTGGGAAGCTGCCTGGGTCCTCTGAGCTGGCCCCCTGGGTCAGTCACAGCTGTCACCACATCCAGCAGTCACCCATGTCAAAAGAAGAAGAACAAGGACAGGGCACTTGATGGAGCAGATTGAGTTGCAATGGAGAAACCCCGTGCACAAGCAATTCCTGCCTCCACTTCTGGATGTTCAGTTATCTCTCCTGTGATACCTTCTGACCCTACACAACCAATGCCCAAACTCAGCACGGCTGAAGCACTTGGACCATTTTGGTGCACATCAGGACTGCTTGCAGCCCAGACAGGTCCTACAACACCCCTGTCCAAACAGCTCTGCTCCTAATGCCCTGAAGGAACAATCTGCTGGTGGATGAGAAGAGGACAAAGATGCTGGCCTTCGTTTCCTGACTGCAGGCTCACCAGCATCACACGGCTGCCCCCCATAAATAAAAGGAGGAGGCAACAGAGAGTGCTGATAATTTGCCATGGCTTGAAAGAAAAGAAAGCAAAATAATACTTGCTCACCATAGGAATTAATGGGGAGATAAGAAAGGCTTATTTCCCCCGATATTTGTAAAAAGTGCTGGTGATAAACCAGGCCCATTAAAAAGGGGGAGAGTGAAATGAATGACCGGATGAGATAGTGTGTGTCTTTTATTAAAAAACAAAAAAATCTTTCTTTCTGCAAAGAAAGAATAAAGAAGAAATAAGACAGAGTGATTAGAAATCAGGCAGGGCAAAAAAGTGTTAGTGATAAACAGCTACTAAGGAAATAATTGGAAAATGTAAACGCATACAAATGTGGGTGATGACCCGTGCACTGGGGCGATAGAGGAATTAGCCAATAAATGTAATGAACTGTGGAAGGCGAAGCTTGGAGACTTCATGGCAAATTGAGGAAGATTTTTCTAATCAGGATGGGTAGAAAGCAAACAAAGGCAATCTGGCTTCTGCGAAGGAGCTTGGCCAGTGTCTGGTGAAATGTCACATTGATAGAGGAATGAGAGCACAAGGTGGGCTGAAGAAAAGGATTTAGGAAGGGGTGCTGATGCCAGCTCCACCACTTCCCACACTTCAAGGCAGGAGAGCCTTCAAGCCTGGAGGAAGGGGCAATGGCCAGAAATAGCCATACCCACTTCTCTTTCCATGAGCTTTCATTTCAGGTAGAGGGAATTCTTATGTGCCTCATCCTTCTGCAGAATGAAGGTTGAGGACAAGGTTTGTCTAGTGTCTGAACTGAAATGTCATGTGGGTTGGTGTCTCAGAGGCAGGATTTGGGGCATTTGGGTTCAGGAAAGGCTCCAAGGTAGAGCCAAAAGCAAATTAAGCAGGCCATGCAATGCCTAGGCATGGGCTGAGCCAACTGGAGTCATGGTGTCTGAGATATGCCACCAAAATGCAGTCAGCTTTACCTAAGGATAGTACAGCTCTTTGTCCCTCAAAATATCTAACATGTTCATCAGAACTGACAGGGTAGATAGCTTGGTGTGACCTTGACCCAAACCTCACAATGTAGCTAATGCTCTGTCCTTGTGTTAAGGACTCACCTGCAGTGCCTCCAGCCCAAGTACCCAAATCCATCTCTTCATGGGCAGACCCAGGGATTAATGTCCTCCACCGCATCTGGTGCTGAGGCCACACTTCCCCCATGGACAGGATAGCAGCTGCCTGGCCTCAAGGGATGCTGGAGTCCTTCCTCTTCCTTGAAGAAGAGGTGAAGGACACTCTGCCAGCATCCAGGAAGCCTCTTCCTGAGTCTCAGCTGACTGACCAGTGGTCATGCTGCCTGTGTGATAGATCTCTCTCTCCCTCTAGATGTCCTAACCAGACAGCTGCAGACCCACCACCATACTTGCACCTACTGCAAGGAGTGAATGCCACTATCACGTCCAGGACTGCAGTTTTGAGAAGATCTTCACTTCATATGTGAGGGTGAAGAAAATAATCACATTTAATGTGATTTCTGAATAACTGAGGCAGGTGAATTTGGCCAGAGGGAAGTTTTTCTACTTCTCTGTCATAATATAGAAGAGACATCTGACTTGCAGTGTGGAGTTAGTTTTGACTACTGAGGGGATCCCCGATGTTGCAATCACCTCTTCCTTCATAGTCCCTTCCACAACTGCATGGTGACTTTTATCCCATGGATTGAAAGCATGCCATGAACTCAACAGATGTCTGCTTCTGGTAAACATTCAGAGCTTCTTTATTCAAATGGTGGGATCTGTGTTTCTATTGCTTCTCCTTTCCAAATAACTTGAAAAGTTGTATATTAAGTGAAAAAGCTTTGGAAACCAGGTTGCTGTCTTCTCAGTCTATCTCCACATTCTCTTTGGGCTTTGGTGTTAACTGGGACCTTTCAGTTATTTATATTTTTATTTAGCATCAGGAGAAGAAAAAATGGACTTCCCCATCCCCCTCCCCAAAGTGTCTAGATAGCCCTGCAGAGGTGAAGCACAGGCTGGACGCAGCTTAGAAGATCCTTGCTTGCAGCACAGGGAAGACCTGTATGGGTTGCTGGTCCTTGTGCTTTTGGCTGTGAAGTGGGAATATCCTGTGCCATTAGATCACACTGTAATCTATCCTGCTTTTTAATCTCAATAGCCTCCTATTGAATGGACTTCAGTGGGAATACCTGTACTTCTACATATCCTCCCTCCCCCAACAGCATCCCACTCTGCAAACAGAGCTTCCAGACCAGCTCCGTGGTCTCTTTAATGTCTCAATGGCTGGACTTGAAAAAGACCATTGAGAATGACAAGAAAAATTTATATCTTTAAAAGGACATTTTCCATTCCACTTCCTATAGGCATCATAAAAACATTTGCCTGCCTATCTGTTCTTCCAGGAGGCTCTGAAGATGTGGCTGCAGTTTGTCCTAGGAAGAAGATGCCAGTATCTCTTCAAAGAAAAAAGAAAGCAGATAGCCAAGCTATTTCTCCCTGCAATGCCTGAATCCACAAAGGATCTCTTGCTGGTAGGGAAAAGCTAAGAAAAAGTGAGAAGAAATCACACACACACAAAAAAAGGGGGTGGGTGTGGGTGGAAGTTTGAAACACAGACATAGTCTCAGACAGAAAGTAGTTAAATGAGAGCAAAGAGATAAATTGTGTCCTTGTAGTGTAAACCACTGCTGTTCAGTAGAGATTCATCCATCAATACCAGAAGAGAAATTGGCCTATGGCTTTTTGCTGGTTTGCCAGACTTTTATTAAATGCACAAGAATGCCAAGTCTGTAATGTCTAAAAAGTGAATTTATTTAACAATGAACTCTTTGAAAAGGGAGTCCCAGATGTGTAATTAATAATGAATCAGTGATTTGAAATCTGATCCAAAGCCTACTGAAGCTGATAGACAGACTCTCTGACTTCAAGGAGTTCTGGATAAGGGTCTCATTAGGCAAAGAAAAAAAATAAATTAAAAGCTGAGCCAGCTAGTTAGTTAAAAAAGTATTATAGCTTGGATTCTGCACCTAAGAGAGACATACAATAATCTGCACTGCACATAAATCCCCTTTCTGCTGACAGGGGACTCACACATTTCTGTGTCTGAAACCAAACTTCAAATCTAGGAGATAAAATAAAAAACCAACAGCAAGAGACTCCTAAAAGGAAAACCTCCAGCGGTTTGAACCACAGCTCATTTCCTCTTGGCACGAACCGGGAGATTAACTGTCATATATGTGTCATTTGGAGGCAGCAGACACTGCTCCTCTCCGCGTCGCTCCCCCCACCCTTCTCCAGCCTGCGCACCCACCTCTACTCCCTTGGCTGCTTTACATCAGCGACACGCAACGCACGGCACGGAAATAATCAGCCTGAAAGTCCTGCCAAGCTCAGCGTAGCGTGGTACCTAAGGGAGGGGCGGGGGGAGGTGGGAGGGGAGCGTGCAGCTTGTCTCCCATCAGTGCAGCTTAATTCAATTTGTCAGGGATGCAGAAGGTTTGGGTGAGCCTGATCCTGCCCCTCCGCAATCCCAACAGCGGACACGTTTTGCAGCAGTGCTCTGAGCTGGGGTAGTGGCAGCCTCTGTTTTACATTTGCCTTTCAATAGGACCCTAATGGAGAAGCGGAGGAGATGTTTGCTGGTAAATAATGTCATTGTTCTGTATCTTTTTCGGGAGACATAAAGCACACATATTAAATCATCCCCTCGTGTCAAATATTTTAAAGTACAGTAACACAACTCGTTTTAAAATAATCAAATAATAATTAAAAATGATTGGCTCCCATTTCTGCTCAAGAACCAATGCATGTACATCGAATTTGCTTTTTTAATAGGAAATTGTAACTCAATCTAAATGTAAATTCCTGGAGAATCTGCTATCTAATTTTCATTATTTCCACTTGCTTAATGCAATTAGAAACATCTGTCACTGATCAACTGTCCACACAGTGAAAATAAATAATAACTCATGTTATCTGCCTCCATAGGGTTTTTCAGGGAAAGGGCTGCTTTAAAACTGTTTTTGAAAGCCCAAGAGCTAGAGCTGTGCAAAGTGCTTGTGACAAGCTCTGAATTGTACTGAATATGCCTGACCATTAACATCTCTGTGTCTCAGAGACATCTGATGAGTGATTTGAGATAATCCTGGATACATTTAAAAGTGACCACCCCAGCTTCTGGAAACATTTAGCTGTGGGGTCTCCATCTTCAGTGATCTATTTTGTCTTGCCAGGAGTCAGATCTCACCCCCTGCTCCCAAAGCCTGGACTCAAAGCCACTCTGAAGCATGCAGGTGTTTGTGCTCATGGGGCTTTGGTTGCAGAAGGGGCATCAGGAGGCCAGTGAATGAGACCTGGGCTCAGAGAGGAAAGGACACTGAGTCACCAGAGTTCGAGTGTTGTCCCACCTGCTGCCTGGGGTCCTGGTTTGGATCTGTCCATGAGAGGAGAACCATCAGAAATGGGTGCCCAGGCCCCATGAGATGGACCCGGTCAGGTCATGGATGGTGCTTCCCCCTCTTTAAAGCACGTTAGTACATATAATCTTTCAGTATAAACTCTGGGTGCTAAAAGAATGAGAAAAAGAACTAGAGAAGTTAGGGACTGAATCTCAAGAAATGGGCCACTAGTGGTAGGGGTGGAGAGAGGGGTACAGGCAGAGTCTAAGCAGCAAGGTATTCCCATTAGGTATCTACTGCTGAAGTGCCCTCAAAAGAGAGAAATATACTATTGAAAAAATCAGTCTTTCTAGCAACCAAGAGAAGCCCAGTGCCAGAGCCAAAGCCTGTTTGCCTTTGAGCTGCTCAGCAGCTGGAGGCTCATCCCATTCACTGGCCTAGCTGATGAGCAGGGCTGGTGCGGGGAAGCCGGGGTGGTCTCTTCCATAACCCTCAGACAGACCAGGGGAGCGTGAGCAACAGCACTGCCCACGTCGCTGTGTGGATCAGAACATCTCTACCCATGAAGTGCTTCAAAGCGGGGAGAGGAAATGAAGTGTAAATGGCTTGGCTGGTTTATTTTATTCTTAAAAAGGGCAGAGGCAAATCTCTTTAATTCATTTCTTTTCCAGGAGACAAGTGCAAGTTAGAGACATTGTAAGATCCGTTCTGACAAGCTGAAGTCTCTGATACTGTCTGGCTGCCAAACCGGGAGGGCGTGAGCTGGAAGTCGCTGGCCTGTTCACGATCTCATCAGGTCGCATCTAGTCACTGCTTCACCTCCTGCTCCAACCCTCCCCAAATGTCTCCATCCTCCACAAAAGCCACAGGGGTATACCCCCAGCAGTGAGTCAGAGGCACCACTGCAGCTTGGCTGCCTTTTGATCCCAGTGCCTGTGCCCATGTCAGGGTGAAGAGATGCCCATGTCCCACAGATTCACAGAACGTCAGGAGTTGGAAGGGACCTTGAAAGATCATCTAGTCCAACTCCCCTGCCTGAGCAGGATCACCTAGATTAAATCACACAGGAATGTGTCCAGATTGGTCTTGAATGTCTCCAGAGAAGGAGACTCCACAACCTCTCTGGGCAGCCTGTTCCAGTGCTCTGTCACATTCACAGTGAAAAGGTTTTCCATTACATTCACATGGAACTTTCTCTGCTCCAGCTTTGACCCATTGCCCCTTGTCCTATCACTGGCCATCACTGAGAAGAGCCTGGCTCCGTCCTCCTGACACTCACCCTTTACATATTTGTAGACATTAATGAGGTCACCCCTCAGTCTCCTCTTCTCCAAGCTAAAGAGACCCAGCTCCCTCAACCTGTCCTCATAAGGAAGATGTTCCACTCCATCATCTTGGTGGCCCTGCACTGGACGCTCTCAAGGAGTTCTATGTCCTTCCTGAACTGAGGGGCCCAGAACTGGACACAATATTCCAGATGTGGTCTCACCAGGGCAGAGTAGAGGGGCAGAAGGACCTCTCTGGACCTACTAGCTACCCTCCTTCTAATACACCCCAGGATGCCATTGGCCTTCTTGGCCAAATTTAGTCAAACATGACTTCCCCTTGGTAAAACCATGCTGACTGCTCCTAACAACGCTCTTCTCCTTGATGTGCCTGGAGATAGCACCAAGGATAAGTCGTTCCATCACCATGTTGCTCACCCTGTGGTATCCCAGGAGAGTGAAAGGGACAGCAGCTCCTGGAGTCAGATGTGGTGGGCACCAGGTTGCCCTGCTCACACAGGGGATACTGAGACTGGTTTTGTTCAGCTAACAAGAATGCTGGAAGCTGTTTATCTCTGGGATAACTGATTAATGGTATAGATTTTGGTTTAGTGATTCACGCCTATTTTCAGAGAGGACTCTGCACACGATCCAGAGATCGTGTCTGGTTTGACCTGCTACCAAGAAAGTCGGGACAGAGACTGAAGCTTCCTTCCAAGGGAAATTTAGATTTGTGCCTCTTCCTCTCCAAATATGGGCCCTTTCCCAGCAAAGGTAATGACAGAAGAAGCATTGCTCAAACAGAATGGTGATGAGCTGGCTCTGAGCGCAGATAGATGGGAAAGTAAAAGACATCCAATGTGAATTAACAACCTCTCATCCAAAAAGATTGCTTCTTTGGGAGAGGTCGGGAGAGGAATGTAAGGGGAGAACAAGTACATGGCTTGTGGCTCATGATGAGGTCATGCAGTTTTTTCCAAGCATGACCCAATTATAAGCTGAGAGACATCTCTGCTGTCCGGAAAATTAGAGAAGCTGATGGTTTTTCTGATGACATCCCATGTCGGGGCTGACACGAATGCCACAGGCAGCCTTTCTGTGCCTTGCTCCTTCTCCAGGCACCGAACCAGGGGTGCGCTGCCGTCAGCAAGCTAGCACATCCCTGGGGGAAAGAGGGGAATTCGGGAAATAAAGCACCAAGGAGAGAGACAAATCCATTTCGACATCAGATCGCCCACAGCTTCCTCATGAGTGGGCACTTCCCTGAAATAAAGAGAGAAAGGACCGACAAGCCACGCACTGGGAACACGGTGAAGGCTGGGGGATGGAGATCTGCTCTATTGCTTGGGGATGACATTTTGCATCCTTTCCAGAGACACTGGACTTAAACCCCCCACTCCTGGGCCAAGGCAGGGGGAAGGGGTGGGGATTACAGAGGGACAGGTTTGTTGGAGAGACCCAGGTCTCCCTTGGAAAGGGCAGTGGGGTCTCCTCACATCCTCACAATGCTTGTCCCCAGCCTCCCACCCCCTCTGCATGGTCACAGGTGTCTCTTTTACTCCCTACATGCAGTGAGGCAAACCAGCCCCAGCAACCTCTGCTGGTGGCACCACCCATCTCCTTTTGGCTTTGCTCAGTGCCATTGCCAGGTGTGGTGCTGACAACCATGTCTGGATGAGCACACATGGGCTGCCTTCAACTAACCAGCCCCAGTGCAATGCTGTGGACAAATTGGTCCAGACTGGCATAATGCAATCAGGGCAAGCTGCTCTGTGTGGTACCTGCAGAAAGGGTAAGGGAAAGGGAAAGGGAAAGGGAAAGGGAAAGGGAAAGGGAAAGGGAAAGGGAAAGGGGGCCATTTCCCAGCTTTAGACCGGTTTTGGTCCCTATGTGCAATGCCCCTGAGCGCAGGAACCCCACTCATGGACGAGGGTCTCACTGTGCCAAGCAGAAAGAAGAGCCTTTTGGATAAAAATTGAAGTCTTTTGTCTAAGCTGAATTCACATGTGGCTGAGAAGGGAAATGGAATAGAAAACAATTTTCTGTAAACTGAGCAATGCAGCTTAGACAATTGGGTCTGGCATCTCTCACTCACTAGCAACCCAGTGTTTGTCCTGCACAGCCCAATGGCAGCAATAAGGGGAAATGCTCCATCCTGAAATGCTAGCTCAGATTAGAAATGCACATTTTTTACCCTGGCTTGAAAGCAAATCTGCTATGCTGCCTTGCTCATAATTTCTTCTGAGCTACTCTCTTCTAGACTGTTCAATATCTCCTGAAATCATCTGGTACATATGTTATTATTTTTCCAAATTGCTCACTCAGACCATGCTGTAAAAAAATAATTTTCTGTTTCCATTTCCATTGCCTTCCAGGACACAGCTTTTGTCCTGTGCCACATTTATCACTTTCTTACCTGAATTTACTATTTAGCTTTCTTCATCCAGCCAGGAGGACACAAAAGGGAAAGCTGGAGCCAAAGGGGGACTGATCTGACCAGACATAACCATCTGTAGCGTGAACACCCACCCAAGCCCTAACTGCAGAGACTCCTCTTTCAGTCAAGGAGAGAGAGGAGCGTGATACATTTCAGATGATCCATTTTAGGATGAGCTCAGCTATGCCCTACAAGTGCCTTTCTCCCTCCATCCATGCCCAGCTCGAGCCCGGGCTGTACGTGCCTTATGCTAAATGAGATTAAACTCACCTCTGCCTGCCATGGACTGGATCAGGCAGGTGCTCAGGCAAGCCATGGGCTGGACGTAAGGGATGGGATGTGGCACCAACACAAGGGTTGGTCTAACATGAAGGAGCAGCAATGGAGAGCAGAAGGAGCTCTGCACACTTCAGCCTCATCATCCTGCTGCTAAAACCAATTTATTTCCACCTTTTTGTTTGAAGATTCCCCATGGCTGAACCTTGCAGGGACGGCGAATCGAGGCTGGAGGACATTGAGTTGTCCATGGCTGGAGCAGCACCTCATGGGTTACAATGATGTATTTCACAGCCACTGCTGGACACTCTCAGGTTGGCCCAGGCACAAACAAAAGCTCCACTGAAGCTATGGAGCAGCTGAGCTGGGCAGAAACAATAGTGAATTGTTGAATTTCTCCCAAGTAATTGTGACCGAGAGGTTTTCTCCCTAACGGAGCCTGATGTTAGATTCTGGATGTGCCATTCCTGTACTTGCTGTATGTGGTGGGAGATCTTCGGGACAACTCAAATTGCTGATGCACTACAGAACTTCAGGAGTTAACTCATGGAAAAGGAAAGAGAATTCTTCCTTCACCAGACATTTTACCGGGATTGTCACCACCTCCCCCCCTACAAGTAAGTCTGAAAAGCTCCATGTGTGCTCAAAATCAAGGGCATTTGACAAATTTTTCAGAATAACTGAAAAAAAAGCAACCCAAGAACACAGAATATCTACACCCACGTTTGGCCAGCTGTGAAGAATATCCAGCTCTCAGCATATGCAGTATGAATAAACATACGTCTTCCGCTTATCTCTCTCCTGACAGCTCACGGATAGCTCCCCAGCCTGTATTAGTTGAAATGCAATTTATTCTGGAAGACTGATAATAGGGGTATTGATTATGCAGGCCCTTGGAAATCACACCCTCACTTCACTCCGTGGAGGAGCATGATTGCCATTCCCTGTTTATTTTCTGACGGGGCTGTAAGCACGTTGCTGGGGGAGGCTGTTCCCCGAGGGCCCCAACGTGGCACCTGATAGATGTGCAGGGTTGGGTTACAGGGGTCTGAGGGCATGAAAATGAAACTTGCTCTCAGCCCTGTTCAGAAGCCAGATGGCAGCTCAGAAGGAGGGGAATGAACGGCATTGCCGTGCTGGGGAAGCGTCACCCCCCACAGCCAACCTCCTCAGGACACAGAAGTATCTCTGCCACAGGCAAGGACAGTCCTGACCTGACTCATTCTCTGGGATCACTTTTCTCTCAGTGGCTATTGCCCCCTGCCTTGACTTGTCCCATCTTCTGCTAACGCTCCTCCCGTGCCTATGCTGACCCGCCGGCAGCTGAGGAACGAATCTGGAGAGACTGAGCCATCCCTGCTGGGTTTCATTTATTTTCAGCTTCGCTTTCTCCAGGGCTGCTTGACCAGATTGACCTTCCCTGCATGGCAGATCCCCTTGGAAGCTCTCTATGCTCCTTTTGCATTTGGGATGACTGCTGATCCCTGCCCAGGAGCTGTGCACCCTCCTTGACCTCCTCAAACACTGGTGATGGTGAACCTTGCTGACTGTCCTGCCAGTTTGCTCCCCACCGCCTTCCTTGCTGGTATCTGACCTTAGAGTATGTTTTCCTCTAGCAGGTCCATCACAGTGCTGTCCATAGCACATGAGCTTTCCCCTTTCTCACTGAGCATTGTGGTCACCCATCCAAGCTCAGGAGAGCTTGGAGAATGCAGCATGCCTGGAAGCTTCTGGGCTTGGATCAGCTCTCAGGGCCAGCAGCACTGCATTTGCTTTGCTGGAGCCAAGCCACGGTGCACAGCACAGGTTCTTCCACCCCTAGTTTCTGTGCTCTGCTCAGGATTTCCCTCTGAGATGGTCATTCCACCTCTTATCCCAAATCCCTTCAGTTTTGCCTTTTCCAAGATCCCTCTTGACTCTTAAGATGAATTGTACACTGCTCACCGCTGCACATCAGACTTCCTTCTCTTCTGCCTCTGTGCTCTCCCATTTCCCAGCAAACACTCTCCAGGCTGAACATCTGTGGGCTTCTGGAAGCCCACTGAAGCCTAAGATGAGAAATGAACCCCAGAGCTACAGCCCTCCAGCCTAACACCAGGTGCTCTGTAGGCCATGGATGGCAGTGGCGGATGCTTTTTGCAGGAATTAGTGAGGGTCAGTTAGGGCAGCTCAACACAGTCATGCCTTGCAGGCTGAAAAGCTGGGGTTGGGAGCAGACCTGGCTGTCCTAGTCCACTTTTTATTTCTCCATTCATCTGGTCTAATGCCAGGTCTAGGAATTGCACAAAACCACTGTCCACAGGAGGTGCACAGACTGGGACAGCCAACAATTCCTGGCACCACATTCCCATGGGAGCAATGCTGGATGCATTTTCCTAATGTTATTACTCAGGAAACATCCAACTTTTCATCAGAAAAGCTCTTAACTTAGAGCTCACTTAGTGAGACCACAGACCTGAATCCCTGGTCCAGGTTCCCACCTCCAGTCTCTCTCCTCCAGCCCTCCCCATCCTGCTGTGACCGAATCCAGCCATACATTCGCCCCATTGGCACTCATGTTTGCTGTATTTAAGATGATCAGAAATCTCAGATGGGGACCCAAGAGACAGAGGAAAACCACAGAATCACAGAACGTTAGGAGCTGGAAGGGATCTCAAAAGATCATCCAGTCCAACCCCCCTGACTGAGCAGGATCACCTAGATTAAATCACACAGGAACGTGTCTGGATTGGTCTTGAATGTCTCCAGAGGAGACTCCACAACCTCTCTGGGCAGCCTGTTCCAGTGCTCTGTCACCCTCACAGTGAAAAAGTTTTTCCTTACATTCAGATGGATGGATGGATGGATGGATTCAGGCCAAGAGGAGTCTTTCTTGCAGGAGAGAGAGAGATTTGCACTGTTCATCTGCCAGGCTCCAGATGGGGGATTGGATGGTTTGTCCTGGTGATGTAAATCTCCCTTCAGACATTTCTACAGCTCCCAGGTTGATAAAAAAGCTGTGCATTTCAATAATATTTAATGCCAAAGATGTTAAAAAAAATCTACTTTACAATTTTCCAAACACTTACTGAGCTAGACTGAAGTCTTACTCTTGCTGTAGTAAATCAGGATTTGTTTTTGAAATCAGACTTATACCAGGGTCCTAGTGTTGCACTTAGTGGGAAAATAAAGCCTCCTTTCCAGAGGCAGATCTGAGCACCCCTTCATCTCCAGCCCATCTTAAATTATGCCACAAGTCCATTTTTTGCACATTTTTCTCAATGCAAGAAACTAGATTCTGCCAGTCTCCCAGCAGAAAACTCCACTCAAGTTCATCCTGGTCTCCAGTTACTTGTCTGCCCTACAGAAAACAGGCTTGCCCACAACCTACAAAGCCACCCCGAGGACCATTGTGAAGCCCATGCTGAGCCCTTGTGTTAAGACGAAGGGACAGTTTCCAGCTGCTTTGTTACAGCTATGGATAAGCTGGGAAGTGCGGATGTGGGGATCCTGCCTCGGACACTCACAGAGAGCACCAGTGCCAGCCCATCCCAGCTCTCCATGCCCTAGAGGACATGCCCTATAAGTAACCCCAGTAACATATTCACCGTGCTACTCCTGAGGGGTGTAAGGGGGGCTGGCAGGGCAGTACTCACCCTCTTGCCTGCTCCTGCCTCCTCGCTCCCAGTCCCGCGCTGGCTGCCGCTGCCTTTTGCAGTGATGGTTAAAAGCACTTTTGGAGCAGAGCCTGAGGGCGCTGCAGGGAACCGAGCTGTCTCTCCCACACCTCTCCATTTACGGTCAGGGCTCCACGGCTGCATTTCTGCATCAGCCTGGGAGCTGGGGCTTTTAAAGGGAACCCCAGTTTTGGTTGTGAATTCATTTTTCTGAAATTTTTTTGTGGCTTCCCAGAGAAGATTCAGCCCTTCCTGAGAAGATTCCAATCCTTTGGGGGTTGGAACTCAACGATCCTTGGGGTCCCTTCCAACCCAGACCGTTCTGTGATTCCTGGGTTTTATTTATCCTGCTCTGAGGTTGGGATACAGTGCTCTGGTCCTCGCACAAGAACTTCTATCCCAAACTAGACAGCTTCTTCCCAAGGGCAGGAAGCTGCCATCCTGAGTACCTCCTGAAGGGCAACCTTTGCTTACTGTGCCAGCCGCAGTAACCACCCGGCTTACTGGCACCCAAAAGTGAGGCAGTGAGAAAACACGAGTGAACCCCCATTGACTGTGATTTCCTGACCATGACCAATACGGAAAATACTGTGGAAACTCTTAATAGCACCTTGGGAGGAAAGTGAAATATTTTATTTCTCGCTGTACTCATTGTTAGTAGAGTTATTGATCTCAAAAGATGCTGTACCATCCGCAGGATGTCATGTCTTGGCCTGGCCCCAGCGAGCCTGAGCCCAGAGGAGTGAGGCACATGGGTACAGTCTGAACTGAGCATCTCCATGGGTATCACCACACTGGTGACAGCCAGATGTGCAGCATTGAGTCACCAGCCCACGAGGCATCTTGCCAGCACAGCATTGGCTCATAGCTACCAACATCTCCCCATCTGAAGCTGTTCCTGAGGTTGAGATGCTGTAGCACAGCAAGAACATGGAGCCAAGTCCTGGGCTTTCAAAGGACTCCTGACCTGCTCAAAGCAGTTGGTGCACAAGGCCAAATGTTGGAAAGTGACGTTCTATGATTCCCATTAATTTTGACTGAGCGTATACATGTATTGCTGTTTACATGGTTTTGGATGCACTTGCATCCAAAGGGAAATAGAAGGGAAATAGAAATGCTGGAAGCTTCCCTAGCTCACTTTGAGTAGTGAGAGTTACTTAAGAAGTGATAACATGGACAACCAGGAGGGTTAACCACCCAAATACCTATGGACGAGCGTGGCTCTGATCCCCACATCTCTCCCTGGTTCTTTCAAATCAGGCTCAGTGCTCCTCAGAGAGAAGGTTAGAAACAAAAAGCCCAGTTATTTCCTATGATCAAATTTCAGAGCCCTCCAGACCCCACAGATGGCTCTGCTACGAGCCTCGGATGAGCTCTATTTCTGCAATAACTCTTCCAGAGAGAAAGAATTAGGAGGCTTAACACTTTCGGGTGACAGTTGCTGGAGACGCTGTCAGATAACGGGCACCGGCAGCCGGCACAGGAGCTGGGGACAAGTCAGTCTGCCTGATTCAGCCAGCCCCCCAAAAAGCTGTGTTTATAAAAATCCAGATGAAAGGGAACAAATTGCCAATTACACAAAAGTCTTTAAATAAAGCATTGCAAACTTTTCATGCAAGCCGACAAATGATACATGGTCACAGGGAAGTAATATAACAGAGAGAGAGGCTGGGAGTGGGGAATGTGAGCAAATACATTTTCCAGAAGCAAGAAAAGGGACTTGCTCGCTGAAAAGGATTAGCTGGATAAAGCCAAACACTTAAAAAACCAAAACCAACCCAAAAAAACCTGCATTAGAAACTGAACATACATCAAACAGAAACAGGAAAAAACCACCCAAATTGTAAGAAGATCCATGGAGTCACACTCTGCTCCAGCTCAGAAAGAAAATGCTGTCATAAAAACATCCTATGTAAACTTGCCCCACACACCAGTTCATCAACAGGCATTTATCAAATGAAACACGTACCAAATGCAACTCTTCTTCCTAATCCCAAGTCAAACAGGCTTTGAGTTTCAGACCCTCAGGAAGAGATTTCCATACGATCCTCCTCTGTCTCCATTTATGATTAGCCCTTCTAAATTTCAGCATTTATCTGACAAAGCAGATTGGGGAGGACTTTCTTTTTATCTGCAAAGCCTGCCTTTCTGCTTTTCCTTAGCTGCTGCTGTACCACACTGCAGCCACTGAACTTGGGAGGAAAAGACTTTAGTCGAGACTAAGCCTGGCATCACTTTCCTGGTGGTGGTGACCCCGAGCCCTTGTGTGATGTGCCAACACCCAAGCAAGCCAGCATTCATGGAAAGGGCTTAGATATGCTGCCTCTGAGCCCAAATCTTACTTTTGGGGCTCAGAAGTGTGAATAAAACATATGTGTGTGAGGGGTCCCACTGGGAATAGCTGTGCAGCCAGTCTGAGGGGTCTTGGTTAGGTTTGTGGTGTCGAAATGTATCAGACTGGCCCATCAGAGCCGTCACACGGAGCCAAGGCTGACTCCTGCAAGCGACTGCAGAAGCACAGTTACCACTTGCTGTCCCCCTACAGTCTGAGGTATGGTCCTTGTTAGCCACCAGTTGAGAAGTTTCAAATGATATCTTCATAAACTCCCTGTGTCTGATCACAGCTAATTTGCAGACAGAAAAAGGGAGAACATTTGGTTTTTGCAAACACCCTGATCATTGCATCTGCATCTCTGCCCAGCAGCACTCAAGGCAGGGGGAGAGGAAATAATTTCAGCTCTCCAGAGTCACCAGCATAAGCAGTTTCAAGATACTCCAGGAACCATCCTGCATCCATTCAAGAGTATACCCATCAGACCCAGCTTCTGCTGCTTTTTTCCACACCAAAACACATCACATCAGCTGGATCTCCAAACCCTTCTCTAAGCAGAGCCCCTGATGTCACATGCACAAGCTCTGCAGGGCCGCATAAAGTCCCATCCAGGTGAGGACGGGTTTTGATCTCATCCATGGCAGAAAAATCCCTCTACTAATTCCCAGCAGTGTCTCCTAAACTTGATGTATGAAATGAGCTACGCAGAACTTGCAAACCAACTTTTATCTGAAATCTCACCACGAGTTACAAGCAATCCAGTCATCTGGTGCAATTTTCCCTGGCAAGGTGCACATGGCTCATGGAAGGAGCCTGCTGAATTGAGGACCCGCTGGTGCAAAGTGCTACTCATCTGGGTAGCATCAACTGCCTCCTGCCCTGAGCAGAGCAGCTCTAGGACTGCCCCAAACTGGAGGCTTTGGTCATGCTTTACAGGCAGGGGAGCCAAAATGTTGTGCTCACAACTGCAAACAGCACCAATATTGGGGATGTACTTGAATCCAGACATCCTTTTCCTGTGTCTGCTCCATCCAAAAGTGATTTATTTACTATTGGCCTGAGTAGAGGTTGCCTCATTTAGACAGAAAAGCCTCTGAGATTCCTCATCCTGCACACAGAGGGGCACAGTGGTACTCAGAGGTCCAGGTCACCCTGCATGCAACACAGCCTGCTGCTTTATCTGGGCCTCTTCATCGCCCCTCCTGGCTTTCCCTGTTCACACATTACTTGAAAACAGCAGGACAATTTGTTGTATGAATAAAATTCGGCTGTGGGTCACTTGAAAACTAGTTAGTGTGATTTACAGAGCAATTAGCTTCCTATGTATTGATTATGAGAAATTCCCGTTGAAGATGTGATCAAACACTTAAACCAATAATATTATGTGATACTGTTTCGTTAACTCAGAAGCAGACACAGAGCTTCCCAAACCATCCCCCTCGACTGTCATCTTCATTGGGGTTTTTTGTGTCACTGATGAAAACCCCGAATAAGCAGCTTGGCCAGGGCAGCTCCTATAGGTTTCCTGTGGTATATTTTAAACTATGGTTATTAATACTGTGAGCAGTGCTTTAGCAGAGCTGTTCTCCAATAGCCCATGGATTTTTTTATTGAACTGAGAAGAATTTAAAAAGGCATTTATATGAAATAGGAAGCCAAGTGCTGTGTACGTGTGGTGAAGGTGGCTGAACTTCCCTCAACTCAGCATCATCGAGCCTGGTGCAGCCTGGTGCAGAGATGCTCGCCACGAGGGGACCATTGGTATGGTGTTTGGTTTTAATTAGTCATCCTGATTTATCTGGTCTTCTTCCAGCCCTGGCCTGGCTCAACTGGGGTTATCCAGACACTATCTGACTACAGGGAGCGGAGGGATTTCACCTCCTAGGTGAGGACGTACTTGAAAAAAATGTTACCATTAATATTTTGTTAAAGGTGCTTTTAAGCAGCTTTCCAGAAAGTGAGGCTGAATGTGCTTCCAGGGATTCAAGTTCCTGCCAGAAATCCCCATTCAGGTAGGATCCTGCCCCCCTCCCAGCTTATCAGCCACAGCTGGGGGGGATTTGGCCGCTATGGGAAGTTTCATTTCCTGCTTCTTCGGCTGCCTGGCTGGACAGCAGCCTTTGTAAGAGGAAAGACATTCTTCTAATTCTTGTTATTAACCCGTTGGTGATCTCTCAGACATGAGCCAACATTGTCAGGAAAGTGCAGGGTGCTACAGCTTCCCTCAGCCCATCAATACACTGCCAGTGCCAGGCTCGCAATTTTCCTAATTTCCTGTAATGTTTTAAAAAATCAAAAATAACTGAGATGGAGCACAGACTTGTTTTAATACATATTTGTGTTTGACACGTTGTACAACCTCTGTAACATCTCAAGCCCATGGCACCACCACCACACAGCCTTTGTTGATGCCGGGTGCGCTCCCGGAGCGGGTGGGTGCGCGGGTCATGGCTGCCTCGGGCACGGGGTATCAGACCCTGGCAGTTCAGGATGGTGAGTAAAGGAGACAAAAAAAAAATGCTGGAGGTATTTTAAGCAGATGCAATACATTTCTCAAAGCTAAGGAATGCCTCAAAAATAGCTAAGTGATACAGTAACATGTCAGATATGACCAGAGTTGATTTTCTATCTCGCTGGCAGTGAATGGGACAGTTTTGGCACCAAATAAAGCAAAACATGTTCTGTATTAGTCCTTCCCACAGATAAATCTTTGCAGATCCTTCCCACCCAGAGCTAACACAGCTTCCCCAAGCTCTGCAGGCAATCACGGCACGACACTGTGGAGAAAACGAGCTGCAAACCCTTTTCTCTCCCAGCCCCGGTGAAACCCCCCAAAGGCAGAGCGAACCATCCCGGGGCGAAACTTGCGGTTCCTACCTGAACGAGGAGCTCCAGCTTCCTGTCGTCAAGGAGGTGCACTTGGCATCTGCGGCCCTCCGTCATCTGTAAGAGAGAAGAGGCACTTGTGTCAGGGCTCTCGGCTTCCCGCTCAGCACACGGCTGCCGCCTCTCCCGGCGCTTTCATTTGCTCTGGTGCTTTTGGGTTTTGTTGGATGGTTGGTTGTTTTAATCTAGCACCACCACCCTCCCCTTCTTTTGGCACTGGGGGAAAGAAAATGCTGGAAGGAGGAAAAGAAAAGCCACCCCAGTAGCTGTCATGGAGCATCCTGTGGTGTCTGCCTGGGCACAGTTGCTGGGAGGAGGTTGATCCAGTGTGAAAAATGGGGCTGGGGGAGAGTCTGCAGCACAGGGGCCCTGACATTTCATACCTCAGCCCCTGGCTTCACAGCCATATTGGCCAGTGGGGGAGACATGCAGACAAGTTTCCCCCAAGACAGTGGTGATTCACCCATCCCAGAGCGACACTGAGAGAGCAACGCTCCTCCCTGGGCCGTGCTGATGGTGCTCCCTAGGGTCACACCAGCTGCTCCTTTGGGCCTGAGTCCCAAAATGGGCTTGTTCTACTTGGGATGTCCTATTTAAGATGCACCACAGGAACCGTCTGTGATATTGTTATACAGCTCCAAAGGTGTTTCCATACCAGTAGAGTTTATTATAAATATTAACAAACATGATCAATGAAACTTTTAGTTATAGAAGACCTGCAAAAGTCCTGTAGATTGGGGTGGTAAGAAATAAATTGGCCATGGCCTAAGGAAACTCCTCTACAGCTGATCAAGCCCTCTCCTGGCTCTCCTTTTGCACAGAGCACCACAAGCAAGGAGCATCGCTGCTTTGCAGAGTTGTGGCTCCCGACTCAGCCCTGCAAAGCCCTTCGGCGCATACAGGCACAATCCCACTATCTGCTAATGGGATATGGACGGCCTAAGCCTCTTTGGCTCTTGGAAATCCCTTCCTCAGCACGACTTAGGAAGCACGCAGGCAGCCCCCCTGGTATGGGCTTGCCCCAGGACATGCATACCTGGACCCATGGTGGCATGGACCCAGCTCACCCCTCAGTGTGGTTTAGTTCCCCATGGACCCACCACCCTCCAGCCAGGGTGCTACATGGATCCCCAGCTCAATTTAATTATATTTCTTGCTATGACAAGTCCTAAAGCATCACCAGGAGGGAGCAGAGGGTCTGCAAGAACCTGGCAGTGGGGGTACAGGGTGCTGGGCATGTGACTGATCAGCACCCTGAGCATTTCTGCCCTCACCTATCACCTATCCCCACTGGTGCCAGCTGAGCTGAGCCCCCGATGTGAAGCTGCCTTGCAGAGATCTGGGAGGTGTGGGCTCCGGGGTTAGCTGAGGACAGCTCGGTTTTCTGCCTTAGTTCTGTGGGTTAAAAATCACACCCTTCTGTCATGTGATGGGGATGGATATGTTGGCATCCAAGAGGCAGCGGTGGATGCCCCGCCATCGACTTTGTCCATTTGAGAGCCCAGGCAATACGTGGCCATTGCTGTGGGGTCTGCAACGTTGGCCATCCCCACCAGCAGTGCCATCAGCCTGCCAGGATTTCCTGTGTGCTCCTGTCCACCCTCTTGCCAGCTCTGTCCCACATCCACCTCCCCTTTTCCTGCAACAAGGACAGACCTACCCCCGGCCTCGTCCCCACAGCAAAAATTCAGATATGCCAACAAATCTATTGATCCTCAAACTGGCCACGCAAGACACGGAGATTATTATGAGGTGACTTCAATCAAAACAAGCTTTTCCCTTCAACTCACCCCTAATTTACAATCCTGGAACGCAGAGTCCCACGCTTTCCAAGCAGACTTTACTCACGCTGTTATTCACACCAACACGCCTCTGGAGTATCGCGCACGCTAAATAACACCGCTTTCCTCCTCGTCTGCCGTGAGCACAACTGGAACCTTGGCACTGCAGCCAAAGGAAAGCCTTGTAAAACAAGGCTTCTCATAAATGTCAGCCAGTTACCGCCGTGGCAATAAATTGTCTTCCTACAAGGGTTTCCTCCGGTAAGTAATGATACGCAAAAAAGGGCGTTTCATAAAGTATATTACTTGATGAAGGGGATTTTTCTCTATGACCTCTGTATCAAACAGCTTGGAGATGAGTCATAAAGCAATGCCAGGGGCTTGCAGAAAGGCTTTGCAATGTTCTGCCCTACAGTAAGAGAGTAAGAGAGGTGTAAGTCATGTTCACATGGGCGTAGGGAGCTGCAAGATTTTTCTACTGGGCTTTCCCAGCAGAATAAGCTCCTCTGAGCTCTGCTCTGGCATGTCTCTCGTCCTCTTACTGTCACGTATGTTCTGCATCCCCAGCATGGTGACTGTGTACTGGTATTCGAGTTTGAATGTGAGTTAAACCACACAAACCACAGTTACACCAAAAATGTAATAATAAATAAAGAATAAAGGAAGGTGAAAGAGGGAAGCTTTTCTGAGATGTTTGACTTTGTGCTTTAGTGCTTTTTCAGCAAAGCTCTTGCTTTCCATGTGGAGCTTCTTTAGCAAGAGACCAACCCAGAGTTTCGTACCCCCTTAGCACTTTCACTGCTTAAGGGACCCCCAAATGCAAACAGCCTGCAACACTGAAGAAAGGAACTGGAGAGGATTCACCAGCCACTTCACGGGTTCAGGGGGAAAAAGAGACCCAGCTCTGGCCTGCTACCAGCCCCAGGGACCAACACAGGTGGTGAAGGAGCTTCTGTTTTCATCTTGGCTGATGCCTTGAAGCTCAGAAGGACCACAGTGTATGTGGCTGGAGATGGACCACAGTATTTCCTTCTGCAGACAGGGTGTCCAGCCATTGGGCTTTTCACTTCCCTTATGTTTTCCAAAAGAAAAGAAGGTAGAAGACAGACTTCCTCCTTGATATAAGGCAAAATATGATGGACCTGCACCCTCCCTCCTTCCTGTTTTGTTATCCCACCAGGTGTCTGAAGCCCACACTATGTGGGTTTTTCCATCATCAGGTCTGTACAAACTCTGCTAGTTCGTCAGGGCAAGAAACGGGAATGTTTCAAAGCACAGCGAGAAGGAACTGATTTATCACAGTCTGTCTGTGTGAAAGATGCTGCTTCTGACACTTTGCAAATTGGCTGGTCTGTGGTATCTGCTGCTCTGCAATGGCTGGGGCTGTGGCCAGCTCCAGGGGGACGAGTCAAGGAACACCTTCTGCTTCCTTGTGCAACCAGAGAAGGGAAATCAACACACAAACCCTGTACGTGGGAATGGTGGAGCAGGAGGTCACTGGGCAGCACAAGAGTTTAGATGGAGAATGACTACAAGGAGTGAATTGAGGTTGTCCACTCCTGAGAGTCTTACCCAGCGAAGTATTGAGTGGGGAGGGGGGTGGGTGGGTGGAGGGGGAACGGAGAGCTAAGAGACATGAAGGTACAGCTTTCCCTTCACTGTGAAAACACAAAATCCCAGCAAAGAGACAAGCAGCAATGGCTGAGGAGAGCTGTTGGCAGAAGGATGCCTGAAGTGAGAGGGAAGTATGGGAATTTGCTCCTGGTCAAGTCCTGGCTTTCACACTGAGCTCAATGAGAGATTTCCTCTACAAACACAGACCCCAGTTTTGTTCTGGAGGGAAAGAGCCCTCCACTCTAGCTCTAGAAAGTGAAAAATCAAGCATCTTGTTCAACCTAACAATCAAGATGCCCTTGATGCTCAAAGTAGAGAGGGCAGTTCAAGTTAGGTGAGACAATTCCTAGGTGAGATCCATCATTGTGCCTGCTGCTTGCTCAGCCACTTGCACGTGATTTGTCCCGTACTTGGAACCAGGCTCCGATGTTCATCGGAGTTGTTCATTGGATGTTCAGCTCAGTACATCACATATTTCTGAAAATCTGCCACTTTTAGTGCCTGCACATGTGGCATAACCCCTGAGTGCTTGAAGAGCTGAACCCAAGCCCCTTAAAGAAGCTCTGTCACTTCTGCACATGGGTATGTAAAGACCTGGAATGATCTGTCTCTGATAACAGAATCACAGACGTGTAGGGGTTGGAAGGGACCTCCAGAGATCATTGAGTCCAACCCCACTGCCAAAGCAGGGTCCTAGAGCAGGTTGGGTCTTGAATATCTCCAGAGAAGGAGACCCCACAAACCCCCTGGGCAGCCTGTTCCAGTGCTCTGTCATCCTCATTGTGAAGATCTTTCTCACATCGGTGCAGAGCATCTTCTCTGCAGAGCTCCTCTCCAGCAGGTCATCCCTCACCCTGTACTAATACCTGCAGTTGTTCCTTCCCAGATGCAAGACCCTACACTGACTTTTATTGAACCTCAATGACACACAAACGCAGATGGTGTTTGTAAGGTCCATGAAGATCCAAAGGAATGTGTCTGTGTGGATGAGGTACTGGGTTAGTGTGCAGGAGAGCTGGTCATACACAAGACATGTGGTCTTCTCCTGCTCCCTGAAGAAGGAAAAACTGATGCTGACCCTGCGCAGACGCTTTAGGATCCACCTGACGTACACGCTTCTTCACTTCAATCAAGAGATGCTACAGAAAGGAAATCTCTCTTGTGGGTACTCGTAGGATCTTCTGAGGCATAGCTGTTTTACTCAAGGAAAGGACGTTTTAGTTACCTTTATCACAAGACTTTATATCTCCTTTGGAGGCTCCTACCCAAATATTTACACAATGGATTTCCTAGGGAAGACAGGCTGGCGGTTGTTTTGCTCTGCGGCATGAACCGCTCCGGCGTCTGCCCTCCTCTCTATTCATCTTTGCTGCAACTCCAAACACTGTCTCGGAGAATCCTGTAAACTGTCTGTGACACAGCCTGAAAACCCACATCATGCTCAGCTAATCCCTGTACGCCCGTCACTTCGTCACTAAATTATCAGCAACTGCCCACAGAACTGCTCCATCCAACACAAACAGCGAGGGCGATGGGAGGAAACGGCTCCAAAGGGAACCTTTCCCTTTCAAAAATGAAAAAAGGCTCCTGGTGAAAGCACCGTCACACTAAATAACTCAAAGGCACCAAATGCAAATGCTATTTACAATGGCAGCTCTATAAATATCCGCGGCACGTTCCGTTAGCCGGTGACTGCAGAAATAAAGAGAAATACGGCTTATTCTTCCATGACTCAAATCCAAAATTATAATTGGAGGCAGAATATTTCCTAAATGCTCACTGCCTGTACAGGAGGCAATTACTGTGCTGAACACACAAAACTCTGTGTCGCTTTGCCCGCCGTTTGGACAGACCCGCCGAAAGGAGATAGCGAGAGATGACAGCCCGCTGATTACAGTAAACTGTTAGATTAAACATCCTGCTCCCACTTGACCACTTCTCACTGCCTTCTCACCCCAGCAGCTCCTAAGCTTGTATGGAGAGAGAGAGGGAAATGGCAATGTGTTCTCCATGTCTGCACAGTTTATTTTGTGCATGTGGCAGCACTTTGCTTTGCTGAATCAGGTCTGGTCTTGCAAACGGCTTTACGTTGCACTGACCAGCACTGTCTTCTTTGCTTGCCTGCATCCATATGTCACCTCCTGCTCCACACTTACACTTCAAGATCCTGGAGGAATGGCCTATCTTTCTTTTTTATGCCATGTGTTCGCAGAGCATCCACCCCAGCCGCTGGTCTGCATCAGCACCCAATAAATAATACTGATGGTGGCTGAGATGAGGATGGCTGCGAGATGGTGTGCGAAGAGCTAAGACACATGGATGACTGTAACATAGCAGCTGGGGAGAGGGGACACAGACACAGCTGGCTCTGGGTGGTGGGAAGGAGAACAGCACTGGCCAGACAGCTGGGGAGCAGGCAAAGCAACCTGCCCTCAGGGTTTGCTTGTTTTGGCAGTCCTTGGTTGTGCCTCAGTGAGAGCAAGCTCTGAAGAAGGAGAATAAGATGACCTTTGGTCCAGTCTGGTTCATCCATCCCAGCCACGGGGTCGCATGTCGCCCTGCACGTCACCATGGTCTGCAGCTCTGCTCATGTCATCTTGTTGTCCAGGTCTGAAGCTCTGGTGCACACCCACTTCCCCTGCTCTCTCTCTGCACCAGAACGGACCTTATTCAGGCAGGGTGGCTTCTACTTGAGCCACAGGGGGCTCGAAGCTCTGAGGGTGGGGAGCCAGTCAGGAGAAACTGTCACTTCTGAATGCAGCCCCATAAGCGATAGTGGAAAGTCTGTTTTGTAATTAACTTTTCAAGAGAGAGGAAACTGATTTGACTTTGGCACAGGTCTGTACTGCCCAGCCTGTGAAGCTCAGTGACTCGGGGCACTACGTGGGCTGAGCTCTCTGAAACAACCCAATACAGAAGTACAAGTGTTTCTCACTGTGCTGCGTAGGAACCCTTTAGACAACACTTCTGCTATGCAAATATGTTGATGTGATGATTTTTTCTTTAACTGGAAAGACTATTTGGTGCTCCAGAGCAGGAGAGCTTAGTCGTAAGCCAGTTGGGTTTTTTCCCTGGGAATCCCATCTTCTAGCAGTACTTCTGTAGGAAAACTAAGATGTCCTATATTCAAAGAAACTGGTGCATCCTTTTTAGGAGGGAACTTGTTAACAAATGGAGATTTGGAGTCGAAACCATGTGCCCAGGAAAGACCCTGCAGATGTGGATAGTAGTGGATGGCAGATTCATAACCAGACACCAGCTTCCGATGCAGCGAGTTTCCTTGTTGTGGAAGTGCTCTGAGGCTCCATGAAAGGCATGCACAGCCCACACCTGGATTGAATGGCCAGAAAATATACACCAACAATGATTCAGCATCTCTCACGGTTTGGTAGGACCTGAGGAATGTATGACATGCCAGGCTTTTGTTTTTTCCTAGGAGTGTCTTTATCTCACCCCCAGAAAAATCAGTGTCCTTACCCATGGACTAGAGAATGGAGATGAAATTGCTGAAACTGTGGTTACAGATACAGCTCCCAAACCCCTCTCCTATCCTGTGGGATGGGAGTACTGCCGTGTCTCAGAGGAGCTTGATGTTACCCATCGCATGGAGGGTCTGCACAGAAGATGTGCAGGGGGGTTTCATTCATTCATTCCTGCAAACACTCATTTGCCAGAAGGAGAGAAAACCAGATGGCACCAGTAACTAGAACACGAGAGTCCTCCTCGAGAAAGGAGGTGGGATGGTGTCAGCCATAGCGTTGCCCCGGTCGAAGCATGCCATGACAGGTGTGACCCAGCCATTGTGTGGATGGATGAGGGGTGATGGGAGAAAAATTAAGGCAAGCTAAAGGCTGAGTGACCTGGCGACTTCCCTGTTTTGTCTTGAGAGCTGACAAAAGAGTTCCTGGCCTGCCCAGGGGCTCCTCGCTTCCTCCATGCAGCACTTTCCAGCCTTGCTTGGTCTCCTGCATCACCGGGGGACATCTGCACAGGTTATTTCTTATGCTTCCTCTAAACAGCACTCAGCAAAAACACTCTGATTCAGCAAAGCACGTAGCTGTGTCCATAAATCCCTTTTATTTCAGTGTGACATAAGCAAGTGTTTAAGTGGCTTACTGTATCGGGGCTGAAATGAAAAACCGTCTCCTACGGTCCTTAAGTCCATTTACAACATCAAGCAGTAACTCTCAGGCGAACTTTAAAGCTGGGAACGCTGAGTCTTAACCTCAAAACACTTGGTGCTTGAGCCATGCAGTTAGAATTACATTTAATTCTCATGCTGCATTTTAAACTAGGCAGGGTATTACCCGTCAGACACCTAAATCGCCGCTCTGAGAGCGGCCGGCCTCGGAGGTCTGATTTCAGTCATATCCTGAGATAAGAAAGTCCTTTCCTGGATAGGCTGGTTTCCTTGCTAGAATGGAGGTTGTGCTGGTTTATGTCACGTATTGTTTTCTTTCTTGAAAATAATACAGATCTAAATCTTTTCAAATACAAAGGGAAGCAGAATGTCTTGAGCCCTCCCTGCCTTCTGGTGTTGATGCAGGAGAGGAGGGCAATCCCAGTGCATACTTTACCCTACCTTTTGACTCTTGACCTCATAACTATTTTCAAACCCCTTCCTGGCTAAAAAAAGAAATACCCAAACAAACAGTTGCCAGCTTGAAAACATATCAGCATCCATATCCTCACTATTAACAATGCAGGAGTAGAGAGTATAACAGCTTTGAGATGGTTGGTCAGAGCATCCTCTGAGCTCTGGAGCTTAAGATGACCACAGGGACCTGGCACAGTTTTCTGTACTATTTATTATTTTTAATCTAGAGGATTCACAGGCCACAGATGTATTAAATCTTAACAGATTTGCAAGACCTTCTGCAATCAGGAAAAGCATTTCTTGATAAACCTTGACTCAGCCAGTCAGTTGTGCAGGTGGTTCAATGTGGACACCTGCTTTGGGCAAATGTTTTAAGGTCTTGTGTGTTCTTTAAACCTTGCTTCAAACTGGGATTCTGTAGTTATGTCCTCCACTTTTACCTGGAAAGACTAGATTGACCCTATGGCCTTTCTGAACGTGCTTTGTGCTGGCAGCAGTTCGGCGATTGGTAAGGCCTGTGCAGGGAATAAATGATAATTAAATAATTGTGCAAGAGAGGTGGCCAAGCTGCTCCTCCTCCCACCAGCTCAGGGATCTTCCCTGTGTTTGTGAAGATGAGTTTTAAATGAGTTGGGGAGTGGGTTTTCCATCCTCTCCCGACAGACTTTTCTGCGCAGCCTCATAGACCCAGTAGGTCTACTTCCTGGAGCTGACTGCAGGCCGCAGGGAGACAGAATCACAGAATGACTAGGTTGGAAAACACCTTTAAGATTATCAGCCGTACCTGTCCTCTCCTAAANCCCTCAGCCTCCTCTTCTCCAGACTAAACACCCCCAGTTCCCTCAGCTGCTCCTCATAAGGTTTGTTCTCCAGATCCTTCACCAGCCTGGTTGCCTTCCTCTGGACATGCTCCAGGACCTCAATGTCCTTCTTGTAGTGAGGGGCCCAGAACTGGACACAGCACTCACCAGATGTAGCCTCACCAGTGCTGAGTACAGGGGAACAATCACATCCCTAGACCTGCTGGCCACGCTGGTTTTGATACAAGCCAGGATGCTGTTGGCCTTCTTGGCCACCTGGGCACACTGATGACTCATATTCAGTCTGCAGTTCACCAACACCTCCAGGTCCTTCTCTGCCTGGCAGCTGTCCAGCCACTCTGCCCCCAGCCTGTAGCACTGCATGGGGTTGGCATGTCCCAGGTGCAGGACTCTGCACTTGACAGTGGTGCTGAGCCAGTGGCGATTCCCCACAGAACAGACACTGTTCACACTGAGCATTAAGGAGCATCTTTAGGTGCAGTGAAACCACTTGATCCATGTGAAACAATTGCAACCAGAGGGTTGCATCCTACAGGAAGTAGGTGAGTGGCAAGGGCAGACTATGGCCTCATCCCACCTAAAGGACCCTGGGACCATTCATCCACACTGTGCTATTCATCCGTAGATCACAATAATGCCCAAAGGCTGCAAAGTGCCATATCACCACAAAAACACAGCAAATATAAGCCCCTCGTGTCTATGTTAGTAAGACAACAGTAGACAGTCTTCCTTGCTGCAGACCTCTCAGTTAACACCCAAAATACCTTGCCCTGTATGTAAACTCCTCCTTGGATAACGCAGCTGAGACAAACTGTGTGAAGAACATCTTTAGTTTGTGAGGTTTGGTTTGTTTTCCCCCAAGATGAACTCGTTTTCTAGACAATAAATAATTTGAGGCATGTTCTGTAGTTTTGTCCCATGTTTTCACATTATAAACAAGGGGCGTGATCCATCACTTGGGTTTCATACCCCAATGCACCTCAAAAAGATGAATATTAATGGCAGAACGAAAATGGAATGCTCAGGGGAAAAGAGGATGAAGGATCTTTGGTGTCTTTGCACAAGGACAAGCAGCATGGCCCTGGCACAAGCACTTCAGCAGCCTTGGAGCACAGACATGCTTCAAGAAAACTGAGGTACGTCCGGGGAGCATCTCGCTTCCTCTGGGAGAGCTCCGATGTTACTCTGCTATGCATGAAGGACACAGCATGGTCCAAGGGAAAAGGATCTAAATTATCTGGCAATCCTTTACCAGTTGATGGACTCTGCAGCCTTCTGTAAGTCCTATCAACCTCTCTGCAGGAACTTCTGGTCACCTTCTGGTTCATCTCTACTAGGTACTGCAGCAAGCACCGTGAGTCATCATCATGATAATGACCATGTGGCACCGAAGTATGTATAGATTATTTTCTTTCTTCCCCAAGATGTTAGAATGTCTGTTAATCTCTCCTTGTCTGACTCTTAATTCCTTGTAAACATACATAAAAATGTAATTTTTTGTACCGTTTCACACTTCAAACATTGCATGTTTTCAGCAAACTGTTCAGGATATCACTCATTTTTGCACGCAGACAGGGTGGTAATTACATGAAAGCATCCAAGTCTTTGGGGAAAACATATGCAGGAGGTTTGGTTTAGTTATAGAGGAGGAACAAGACAATTTATTTGCTACTGCAGCTAAAGTGATTTGCTGGAGAAAAAAAAAATCAATGTAGGTTCATAAGAAGATGACCAAAGTGACCCAGGGCACTGAAAGCAGCCATATGTGTGAAATATTTTTGAAGGCCAAATTAAGATTTAAGACTCAAAACGTCCTTTTAGCGCTCGTCGAGTGTTTCATACCCACTGTATCACTAAGCATTCGGAGGTGTGAGCGG
This sequence comes from Heliornis fulica, assembly GCA_013399135.1. Classification (NCBI taxonomy): domain Eukaryota; kingdom Metazoa; phylum Chordata; class Aves; order Gruiformes; family Heliornithidae; genus Heliornis; species Heliornis fulica. The sequence continues at coordinate 162,808 of VXBZ01010482.1, read as the reverse complement.
AGCTCGCCCTGATCAATGGAGCTCAGGCACTGGGCAGTGCATCACTCCGATGTTCTGCAACAGAGCAGGTCAATAGACAGCACTGAGCAGTGTTATGTGTAACAGGTAACAGAAAACACTCTCAAAAGTCATTTCAGATGGGGAAAACAAAAGTAAAATATTAATCTGTACACAGAAGTGTTTGGGGGTTTATTTCTTGCTTTGAATAACACTCTAAGACTGATAAGATTCCAGTGGAAAAATATGTCACCGGGTTGTTTCCAGCCACTGCTAATCTGCGGGTTTGACATACATTTGATGTGGAGAGCCAGGGTTGTGGCTGGTGCCCGGGCTGGGCAGCCGCCAGCGGTTCTGCTGGAGCTGCAGCAGCTGTGGAGGTCAGTGCTTGGTGGACATCATCCCCCAAGAGGGTTTCACAGGAAGGACAGGGTGAGATACAGAGCACATTCAAACGACAAGCGGCTGACTCATCCTCAGAGTTGCAGGTGTTTGCAGAAACAAACCCCAGTTGCAAAACTCTGGTGTGACCATTTCTGCTCCTGCTTTGTAGAGGAACACACCCCGTGCTGAGCAGGGCAATGCTGGGGCTGCAGGGCTGGAACATCTCCCACTGGTTCCTCCTGCACACCTACATGGGTGAGAAGCACAGAGGTCCTATCTGCTTTCCTTTGTCCTGATAGCTCCTCATGCTGAGCACTCACGTATCTGGTGAGGACAAGAGCTAAGACTAACCCCACTCTGCGCTCAGTCAGGGAAAAAACTGCCTCTAGGACACATAGCCCGAGCTTTTGTTCTCCCATTTTTTTCCAGAATAATGCTGGGGTGTTGCATCTCCTGTACTGGTGGTGTTTTGCTTGTCACAGAATCACACAGAATCACAGAATGTTAGGAGTTGGAAGTGACCTTGAAAGATCATCTAGTCCAACCCCCCTGCCCAAGCAGGATCACCTAGATTAAATCCCACAGGAACGCACTCAGATTGGTCTTGAATGTCTCCTGTCAGTGCAGAGACTGGGTCCTCTCTGCATCAGACACCTCACAACATAAGAAATATGGACATAGTATCACAGGATTGTCTTGGTTGGAAGGGACCTTTCAGATCAAGTCCACCTGCCAAATCCACCACTAACTAAACCGTGTCCCTCAGCACCACATCTAACCATCTTTTATAAACACCTCCAGGGATGGAGATCCCACCACTCCCCTGGGCAGCCCATTCCAGTGCCCGACAACCCTCTTTGTGAAGAAATTTTTCCTGAATCCAATCTAACCCCCTAACATCCTGTAACCTCTGCACAGGAGGAACCTAGGATAAACATGTGAGCCTCCCATTGTACCACATGTGCTGCCTTTTAAGAGCCAGGCAACTGTGTTTGCTTCTGGAAAGCTCAGCAGCTCTTTGTGTGCACAATTGATGCAGAGGAGTTAAGGGTAGGAAGCAAAGAGGGAACAGCCTGATGCAGTGTCTGCAAACTCAGTGGCCACATCCAATTTTCCTGAGCCCTGTGCCCCCAGGATTTGACACCCATTGACACCCAGCAGCCTTCTGCCACGTACACTGTGCCTGAGAGGGGACTGAGAAAGCCAGGACAGGGCCCAGCATTTAACATTTGCACACTACCCCAGAATCGCCATCAGCTCTCGCAGAGCACTTCAGAAAGCATCTTCCATGGTGAAACACCAAAGCAGAGTTGGTGCTTCTCTCCGGCTCTCCTTGGTCTTGATGAGGCACAAGTCTCCTTTGGTTCCCCATCAGTGCTGCACCTCCCACAGCACAAGCCTAGGTGACTACTTCAGTGGCTGAATCACTCCCCAAAGCAGGGCTGCAGAGCATCCCAGGGAGCACACACCACTTCAGACAGTGCCTTTCTTTGCAGTTTTTTTGGTCTTTCCAGTCCAGAATTTCAGAAGAAAGGAAGTTACCTTCCAGATTTATTTTCCAGCATGCTTCCGCACTGGGGTGTGTGCCTGTGCACAAAGCAAGCACTGATTATATGTCCCTTAAATCATCTGTGTCCCCTGAGTGTCCCATTTCACTGGGAAATGAGAGTGTCTGGTGCTACACAAGTACACACATGGCAGCCACGTGTTGGGATGATAGTCATCTTCACAAAAGCCTTGCTGGGATAGCTGGGAGAGACACTATCTGTACAGAGAGCAAGGACAAATGAGTTTTAAAGGTGCAAAGAGCTTGATACATCCCCTCTCTAGGACAGGCACCAAGTTTCAGCTTCTGCTTCTGTGCTGACTTTCCCAGCTGTTCTCTTGATACAGCAACTTTCCATCCCTGGCTTGTCCTGTTTAAACCCAGTGTGAAAGCAGCAGGGTCAGCCTGTGTCTGCTCCGCTACCTACAAAGCACTTCCCGGTGCGAAACCCTTCATCTCGGATGGACAGGATGTCAACAGTCTTACAGTGTGTGTGGTACAGCTGCAGCCATGTTCGATTCACTGATTTTCAGTGGACCCTTTCACAGTGAATTTAAGTAGAAAAAGGGTGAACATACTTCCCTTTTTAATTCCCTCAAGGATTTTTCCCCAAAATTACTACATTGGGTCACACCACATCCCACCATAAGGGTGTTTTGCTACTCACTAGTGATCATTTCTTGAGGGTGGAACACAGCAACTCTTTAACGCCACGTGAAAACATCACACAGCAGCTCAGGGCAAGAGCAGAAGGACATTGTGTCTGCTAGGAAAGGAGCCAGAGGGGGTTGTAAGCAAGAGCATGGTTAATCACACTGGAAGTGAGACGGACCCTGCTCCTCTGATCTCCTTTGTGTTTAAGGCTGGACAAGTCCCACCCAGTGGAGATGCACCCAGGGTATCACAGAATCACCAAATCACATAGAATCACAGAGCATCAGGAGTTGGAAGGGACCTTGAAAGATCATCTAGTCCAACACCCTGCCTGAGTAGGATCACTTAGATCAAGTCACACAGGAATGCATCCAGATTGGTCTTGAATGTCTCCAGAGAAGGAGACTCCACAAGCTCTCTGGGCAGTCTGTTCCAGTGCTCTGTCACCCTCACCGTGAAAAGGTTCTTCCTTAAATCTGGCACCATGCACAGAGACACAGAGAAGTGTAATACACACAAAGCAGAGGCTCACTAGGAGGAAGAGGAAGTACACTAGGTTGTTCTACTTTGTTTGATAGACAGCATACTGCAGCCAGACATAGGAAAGGAACAAACCTTCAGGCTCCCATCGACCCGCAATTATGTGGAGTGCTAAAGGTAACTTGGAGCAGAGGGAGACAGGTTCAAACTCTACGTGTTTGCAATTCATCAACATGAAAGTGCTCCCAGAAGCTTAGAGCTGATCAAATGTCTGGCTGGGGCATCTCCTCATTGTCAGATCAGAGATAAAAAACAGTCAAAGTCTTTTTTGGTCCATAACGGGATTCATCTCCAGAACAGAAGATGGGGCTTCAACTCATTGTGCAGCCTCAGAAAATAATTTGGGGCTTTCTAGGAAAAGGAACATGCTGAGATGTACAGGAGGGATGGGGATTAAGTTGTTAAAAGTCTGGGAGAAGAAGAAATATCAGGGGATATTGTCAGCTGCAGTGGTCCCCGATGCTGTTCTGGGCAATCTATGGCTTAGGGAGCAGTATGGCATGAGAGAGGCTGGGACAACCCGGGATTTGGAGCTGTAGGAGGCTTGTAAGCAATTCAACCACAGCTTAACCTTGTCAGACCTTGATGCTTGCTGGGCTGTCATGCTTTGCTTGCACTGGGGCTGCAGGGCAATCCATACCTCCAGCTGCTGGAAGGAGCAAGACAGCTAGGATGACTGGAGATTGGCCTTGCCGAGTGACCTTGGGATCCAGTTGTGCACCCAAGCACACCCCATCCTGCAGTGAGGCACAGGGACCCTGGGGTGCCACTGCCACCTGCTCTTACAGCTCACCCCACAGCACTGCCATCTCCCAGCTCCCCGAGAGATGGGGCATTTGTGAGAAGGCTCCCAGATGGATAGAGACTTTGGATGCAGCCCAGAAGCACAGGAATACTGACTGCCACTAACCTAGAGTGTTTGGAATGAGACACCCAGAGACCCTGAGAGCTGGACATGAGCATGGCCCTGTGCCCAACAACAGCCTCTACTTGTCCCAGCAATCCAGCCTGCTCCTGCTTAGCTCACAAGAAATGAGTCACACCATGACTGCATCTTCAAGGGACTAAGACCCGACCCCACATTTGGCTGGTCACGGATCAACACTTTTTATACCCTCCCCATGTGTCCCACACCTCTCGCAATGCATGACCCCTTCTTCTCCTTCACAGTGCTGCTAGACTGGGACTTGAGACTTCAGTCACTCCTCAGTCCCTTTCAAATTCCCCCAATATGATTTTTTCTCCCTTATCCATACCATGAAGTTTGGTTTTGCCTTCGCTGTCTGTTAGTCTGCATTCAAACCTGCTGCTATTCAGACAGCAAGCAACAGTAGCAACAAAGGGGATACATATGGCTGTAATTACCTATAGTAGGTGGGACTAGACTCCATGACTTGGGAAGTCTTTCCCAGTCTTGTGTCCCTATGAACCAAAGGCAAGACACTAACCAAAGCTCTCAACTTGGCTAAAGAATTCGATGTGATGTCTACAGAAGGTGCTCTCTGCACCAAGTGACACTGCATTGCTGTATGGCCCAGAGGCACCCAGTGCTTTGACCACAGGCATCACCAACAACTGACTTGCATTTTTAGTGCAATAACCAGTTCAGATGCATGGCAATGGTACTACAAGAAACCATCTACCAGGAGAAATGGGGAGCCTGCCCCAAAAGGTTGCATGTGGCTCACTACTTAATTTATGTTCAAATAATGGCAGACATCCCATATTTCCAGCCTGTGTGTTTAAAACGAAAATTCACCTAAGAATTAAATGTTTACTTCACACGTGTATAAATCCACATGCCCCACTGACACACATATCCCCCCTGTGGGAACTGATTTGGAGGGGGCAGCACAAAAGATGACCATTGCCAACCTCTTCAACCTGTTTGTCCTCAGAGACACACAGCTGACCTTAGCAGCAGTGCAAGGTGGTGTTGAGATGAAGACCCTTCAAAACATCCCCTATCATTATAAGAAGTGCTATGTCCTTAGCTCCTCGTGGCTTCTGTCACAGCTCCCCTTGCTCAGCACCACAGCGGGGCTGTGAAAACCACCCCATGAGCAGCTCTCCCTCCTGGGGCACGTGGTGCATCCCCGCCTGACACCGGTACTTAAAACTGCCTTAAAAATATTAATATTTGGAAGAAGACAAACTACCAATAACTTGTACAAGCATCTCTGAGCCACCAAGCCGAGCCGGTGCACCATCGCCCGGGCAGCAGGGTTAGCAGCGCAGGTTCAAGCGGTGTGCGGGCAGCAGCCCTCCTGCCGATCCCTCTGCCATCACCACGAGAAGAAAGGGGATCAACCGGATAGTTTTAGCTCTACTGAGCTCTCTCTGGTGCCTGGAAGGCAATGCTAGGCAGGGAAAATGGCCCAGACACCCATGCCAGTGGCGGCCCCCTCTGTGCACAAACCAGGGATGCTCATCAGACCCCGGGGGTCCAATCTCGAGGGACCCAAGCCTGAGACACCCCGATATCAAGCTGGAGCTGGGATCCAGCCTCTCTCCATACCCGAGGCACCGGGAAAGCCCGGTTCCTCCATGCCCATGAAGTGCGGCGCACAGGCAGAGGCACCACACCCCCTTCTCGGTGGAAAGGACGAGCGAGGCTGGGGTTTTTGTTCAGGACAATGTTTTAAAATCCGAAACCCATCCAGCAAGCTGGGAGTTCGGCTTTCCCTGTGACCTGGCTTGCCTGGGAGAGGGGATTTGCTGGCTCACTCCTGCATCTGTCTGTGTTATATTGCTAAACCGCTGCCAGGGCTATTATTAGAAACAATTGTCTCTCCTGGAAATTTTATATAGAGGCTTGAAACAACTTTTCTCATGCCCTCCCTTGCTGCAAGTGGGCTAACAATGTGGCCGAGAAACCCTCCGTAGATACGTGGAGCACGTCTGCAAGGCATGCAGATACACCCAGGCAGGCACAGTTTGGGAACAGGGCTATTTCTCTTTCTTTTGTAGCCCCGGATCTGTAGTAACTTTTCTACCCCTGATTTAGGAAGAGGTGCATAGGGGGGAAAGGCGAAACAAGCCAGGGGCTTTCCCCTCCGCGAAGCCCCCAGCTCTGCATTAAACTTGCTGCAGCCATTTGGAAAGGGAAGGAGCAGTCCATCTTAGCAGTCAGTGGGGACAGGCATCCAGATTGCGGGGAGGGGGGGAAGAAATCACAGCACCAGCATCTCTCCCCCACACCCTCTCCTTCCCTCTAGTGCCAACCTCCCCTCCTCCCAAAAACCCCAGCCACCNCCAAAAACCCCAGCCCCCGAGCTCCCCTTCCTTGGTCGCCCACCGAATTCAGGATCTGGGGGTCGGCTTGTGTTTTCGCGAAGGGCAGAGGAAGCAGATCTGCCCACACCGCCCAGGGTTTGAAATCAATGGAGGGAGGGGGGCGTGGAGCAGCCCGCACACTGCGGCTGGGCTTTCCCCGCGGGGCCGGGGCTGGA
>VXBZ01010482.1:96568-153929 GCA_013399135.1 Heliornis fulica | reverse complement strand
GGAGGAGGAGGAGGAGGAGGAGAGGGGGAGGAAAGAGGAGGAAGGAGGGAGGAGGGAGGAGGGCAGCGAGCAGCAGTTGGCGCTGGGTCATGTGAAACAGATGAACCCGTCTCGGGCCTGCCAACATCTGGGCTTCCCCTCGCCTCTGGGAGGAGGATGAAGGGATGGAAGGACGAAGGGAGGAAGGGTGGGGGCATTCATCTCCATCCCCTCCCCCCCGCCCCTGACCCACGCGTGCACCTTGAAATGATAGTGCAGAGGGGCAAGAGCAGCGGGGATGCTTGCTCCGAGTGCTCACACAGGGAGGAAGAGGAGGATGGCGAGGAAGGTAGCGAGAGCCCTGAGTACCCATGAAGCTGGGCAGGCAGAACATCTCCTGCCAGGCTGCAGCCCTTGTCCTGGGAGCCTTCCTCGATTTTGACCCCTTCCCCCAGCTGGGAGAGGTGTGTGACGGTGCACACACCAGCAGAGAGAGGATACTGCTCGGGAATAAAGCAGGCTGTGCTAGCTGCAGCCCTGGTGCAAGAGCATCACTATTAAATAATTACATCAATCAAGACCCACGTGTATAAGCCTCCAAAAAGTGTTGACTTCTGGGGGGTTTAAATAAGTGCTGTGTGAAGCACCCACATTACAACACCTGCAGTTAGAGCTCTGACTTACTGCTACTGTTTTTTTTCCCTTGTCAGCATGTTTTTTTTTCTGGGACTGGACTTATTCCTGCCAGGTAAAACCCTGGGCTTGCCCTTGTGCCATGCTCCAGTACAGGCTGGCCAGGAAGAGGTCTGCTTTGTGAGGGGGCGTGTTGAGGTGAGCCCTTTCCTTCTTTACATGCCATCACAAAGATGCTCATGGTGAGGATAGGTTACAGGAAATTTCCTCTTTGCCCCATAGGAAGGTGATAAAGTTGTTTTTCCAACATGTGGTGGTGAACAAACTGGATGTCTGTTTTGAACTTTTTTTTCTTGTTTGTTTTTTTCTGGGTTTGATCTACCGTTGGATTGAAAGCCAGGACCACACCAGTCTGGAGATGCCATGAGCCTTGATGTCCTCTCCTTGGCAACAGCCTCGAGGGGACAGTGGGCTGCAGAGTGCTTTTGGGTGCAACAGGCAAAAACTAGAGCATGAGCACAACTCCCTCTCCTGTCTTTAAGGGCAGAGGTATTATTAAAATAAAGCTGTGTATGCAGCCACAGACAGGCTCACCTGGTCCAGCTCTCTCCACCCAAAGGGGAGGCCTTGATTAAGGGGAAAAATATAGATGCAGTCCTGGCCTCTGGCTGTTGAGGGTTTGAAGCAAGTACCTGAAGTGGCTAGACTCTGCTCTGGAGATGATCTGAAGGTCAAGACACAGAGCCAATAGTCAGCAAAGTTATCCAGGAAAAGCAGGGGTGCCATTGCTATATTGCAAGGGTAAGACTGGGGTCTTTTGGATGCATCTAATCCACATCTAGATCCTTTTACTGGGGTAACCCCAAGGGGAAAACCACCAAAATGAAAACTTTAAAACCTCTTGGAATTTTAAACCATAATGAAATGATAATTCTAGAGAGGGATAAAACTTCATGTTGCCTCCTAAATTCTGTTTTGCTCTTTTCCTTCAGTGGCGGTCACAACGTACCTCAGTCAGGATCTACCATCTCTAGTCGTGGTGGTGGAAAAGGATCATGTAAGCCTGAACCCCACCAGCATTAATCCCTGGTCCTGAACTCAGCTCAGAAGCAGCAATGAAAAATCACCTTCCCAGGTTGACTTTCACTAAAACAGGAGGTGAAGCTGCTTTAAAGGTACCATTCACCATGCAGGTTCCTGCTCTACTTGTTGCTCTATGAGAATATGTGGGGGTAATGGACTTTGCCCTTGGGGTAGGATGATCCTTCAACTAGCCTCAAGGCAATTTTCCCACCCATCACTCTATGGCAGGTTTTGTCCTTCATTCTTTCCTGGCAGGATCTGCTTCCAAATCCAGAGTGGGGCCAGGGTGTGGTGGTGTTATTCAGCTGGTGATAAAAGAGTTAAAGAAGCAGCAGTAAAGATTGGAAACCTCTAATTGGAAAGTAATTTGCTTCATGCATAACAGCAAAAACTGGAAAGCAGGGTTCACTCCGCCCAGGTTTTCAGCTTTCAGTGCAGGTGTGGGAGTTTCATTGGACTTAGCTTGAAATTACAGGCTCCCTGCAACAGTCCAGCCTCTGGCATAAAGCCTGGATAAACAGGTGTGGGGTTTGGACTAGCCTGGCGGCAGCAAGAAAACTTCCTCACTCACGCCCCATGGTGCCATGGAGTTGTCTACCAGAGGTGCACAAAGAGCATTCCATCCCTGAGTGATCCTAATGATGTCCTCCAGTGTCTTTGGGGCATTAGTTGGTTTCTGTCACATGGAAAGACCTGAGTTGCAGATCAGCTGATTGACAGGTGTTATATCCCAGAAGCAGTCTGGGGTAGAAATGGATGAGGTGTCCCCTCGTTTCCCAGGTGCAATGGTTCAGTGCAGCCTTTGAGCCTCACCATGCAGAAAGAGAGGCTGGGTCATCATACTTGTGAAAATGCAAGCTGCATCCTCCTCATATCCCGTTCCTACCCATCTGGGACCACAAGCACAACATTCCCCCAGAAGGAGTGATTAGTACCAAGGCTTAAAATGTCCTGCAATGGTGGGAGATGTTCCCGCTACATTTCCTTAACCCTCTGATTCATGATGCAACCTTTGTAAGAAAAAGAAATTCCTGGTCTAAGTGAAGGTAATGTCCTCTAGGGACCTGATGGAGCTAACAACGAGCTTAGGAACTGGGACTGTTCCTTAGAACTTGAAAAGACAGCGGAGCATTGTCCCTGCTGAGAGTTCATATGAAATCTCAACCACAAAGAGCTGGTTTCCCCCAGAATTGGACAAGGAATTTATTCCACATCTCACCAGTTCATTAGACACCTGGTAAGATCTGGACTGATTTGCTGGTAGTGGGATGGTACCCTGGGGTACAAGAGCAGCAGGGTGGAACAGATGGTCTAGAAGGGTGGTATAGACCAACATTTTCAGACTATCTGGGGTCTGTACGTGGAGATCAACAGAAGCTCTCAGTGTGACTGCAGACCTCAACAATAAGAAAATTTACTTGGGGTGGAAGAGTGGGAAAAGCTCCAAGGGGAAGATCATGGTCTTGGGATCCATATCCTTCCTTCCAGCCTTGCCCATTTCAGGTACATCAGTGAGCTGGGGCAGCAGAGGATGTTAAAGTGTCTCCTAGATGAAGAGCAACTGTTGTCTGTGGTTATGTTGCATCTCTTGCAAAGCTCTGCAGCCCCAGTTACCTGATCCCTGTGGTGCTCCCATGATGTCAGGCAGAGCTGGCAGCCTTCTTTCACAGATGGGCAAACACACGTGGGCACAGGATGACGCTCAGGGCTGTTTGGTGTGTCGGAAATGGAGCTAAGAACTGGGGGACATCACCCCTGGGGTCAGTGTAAATTGCTGGGCATGCTGCTTAGTGTGTCCGTACGTGGGACAGCTTCAGGTGGTTGCTTAGATTCTGGGAGCTATGAGGCCACCAACGTTGGTACCACAAGGAGAACACCAAAGCCTGATAAATCATGGTAATGTGCTCAGGGCTCATCCCTGGCTCAGCAGAGCAGCTGCTGAAGCTTCCACTAGCTCAGCTGAAGCCTGCAGATGATTTCTGCATCTCTATCAATGACATCGATGATGGAATTGAGTGCACCCTCAGCAAGTTTGCTGAGGACACCAAGTGCAGTTAACACAACAAAAGGAAAGGAAGTTATCCAGAGGGATCTGGGCAGACTGGAAAGGTGGGCCTGGGGGAACCTAATGAGGTTTAACACTGCAAAGTTCAAGGTCTTGCACTTGGGCCAGAGGAATCCCAGACGTACAGACAGGCTGGGTGAAGATCTCCTGGAGAGTAGCCCTGCTGAGAAGGACCTGGGGGTCCTGGTGGATGGGAAACTGACCATGAGCCAGCAGTGTGCTCTTGCAACTCAGNATATGAATGTTACAGAATGGTTGTAGGAGTTGAAGGGCATGGGAAGCTGTGAAAGCACTGGTGAAAGGGAGCAGATAGACAGGAAGGGAATTGAATTTTTACAAGGGTAGATAGTGGTAGGACAAGGGGGATGGATTGAAGATGGAGGAGGGAAGGTTTAGACTGGATATCAGGGGGAAGTTCTTCGTGGAAAGAGTAGTGAGGTGCTGGAACAGGCTGCCTAGAGAGATGGGGGATGTCCCAACCCTGGAGGTGGGACAAGGCCAGGTTGGATGGGGCCCTAGGCAACGTGGTCTAAATCCAGGCCTGGAGGTTCGTGGCCCTGCCTGTGGCAGGGAGGTTGGAACTTGATGATCTTTGGGGTCCCTTCCAACCTAGACCAGTCTGTTTCTGTTCTGTTCTGTCTGTGTTGCAATGCAGAGGCAACCACCCAGAATTTGTTTTCCTCTTCTTCCTCTCCCAGATATACATGCTGTAATTCAGATTTCCTCAACAGCATCCTTCCAGAAAAAAAAAAAAAAGGGCGTTTGCTTCATGCACATTCCTCTCTAAATTTCCTAGCTTCAATTCAGCAGCAGTAGCAAGGCTCCTCTTCTTCAAGGAGCTTCACAAGATCTCTGGAGTTGTCAATACCGAAGCAGTATGGCCTGGTAGCAAACATGTAGCATGTAGGCCGCAGTGCTGCTGTCATTACAGTGGTTGGAAGCAAACAACAGCTGTATTCCATCTAAGCTGGTTCCTATCGTGTCAAGTCTCAAAAAGAGAACAGTAACCCAAATATTTGACTTTGACGTACACGGAGGGAAGCCTCTAGCAACCAGGTGCCTCTGTGCCAAAATAGCAACATGCCGATCCCTTATGGTTGGCTCCTGATAACAAAGCAAGGAAGAAGCACGGCGGCCTTGTGACAGGGAACTCTTGCTGACAATTCATTTCCACTCTCGTTAGCAAATATTAAAGTATCAAAATACTTTACAGGGAATGTGGTGATAGGACTGTGGGTGCCAGCAAAATGTGTGAGCTGCTACATCAACCTTTCTAGTGTTTTCAGAAAATCTTAATGAGTATCGCCTATCCCAGAATTGCATTAATTAGCACTAACGGGTTGGAGGAGATGTCGTGTCATGAAGTAATATTCACACTTACACAACAATTTGCATCCGTAAGCGGTGCAGCGCTTTGCAGAAGTCAATGTCATTCCCCCGTATGGTACATCTGAAACCCGTGGAAGCTGAAGGAAATGCTTTCAAAGAATATTTAGGATTTGCTAGAGGTATCTAACTGCCTACCTCCCCGTGGGAGGTGTTTAAAGGCCTAAATCCCATTGATTGCACAACTCAAAATATTTAAGTGGCAGTAAAATATTAAGAAGCCTCAAAACTTAAAAAGCAACATGGACCCAAGTAACTTGGAAATTGAAATCCATTTTCAGAGATGGTGTAGTCTCTTAGGCACATGGATCTCACTGTAAATCAATGCTGCTGATTATTCTAAGCACGACACCCAGCCCTAGCAAATGAAACATCAGGTTAGCCCATGGTTTATTTAATGAGTATAGCACCCTCTTGTCTGCTCATGAGCTCTGGTGTAGTCTGGCTGGAGAAGAAGCAAGTGACCTCAACCTCTGTTGAGCTCAGACAATCTGTATTCTCCATGCAATGGCTATGCCTCAGTGCTGGGAAGTAGAAAAGGGACTGATATGACCCAGCTGGTCACCCAAGCTGCTCTCAGCTGCTTCAGAAACAAGGGCCAGCAAAGAAAGATGAAAGGTTGTATGCATGACTACTAAACCTGTCCCCATCACCTCATTAACAGAGGTTGGGATGAACTGTGTCCTTGAACTAACTTGTGTTGGAACTTTGGAAAACAAGCGTAAACTGCAGGGATCTCATTCAGAAAGTGAGATTACTCAGAGGTAGGACCTGACTGATTGGCTGTGGACCTTCAAACCCTTTAGGAGACAGAGGAAATGCAATGCCAACTGTCATGGTGCAGATCACTTCAAACTGCGAAGATCTCTGAATTAGCTGAGCAAACCTCAAGATGTTTCTACTTAAGCCTTCCACAGAAACACTTCACTTCTGAGATGAGCTGTGGGTGTTAATTCCTATGCTATAATTTATTAAATTCCAAGGACAATCCCTTAAGTAATTGGGGCACAAAAGGAGGGGGAATGGGAGAAACAGGACTTTAGCTTTGGACAAAATAACCCTCCAGGGCTCCTGATTAATTTTCACACAGTGTCTACTTAAAGGATCTCTGAGAGCTGAAGAGGGATGTAAGCAGAACTTGACGTTCCTAAAGAGCTGACGCAATAAATCCTCCCTTCATTAGGTGAGGAAAGTGTGTGCCAGCAGGATTATTATGCATGCAAATAAAGCTCGGTCCTTGTGTGAACACTGAAAGGGATGGTTGGGACAAGCTGACTCCAGCTGGTTGGTGCTACTTACTGTGGGTTGGAAAACCCAACCTGATGCCTCCAGATCCAGCCTGGGGTTGGCGTGGAGAGGGACAAGACTCACGTGTAAATCACCTCTGGGTAATCCTGGTATCCAAGAGGCCAAACAAAGCCAACAGCTGAAGTGGGCATAAGGGAACAAAGAAGAGGCAGGTGTACATCTGACCCTCTCTGGGTGACCTGTGTTGACTGACGCCAGGGAAAGGGGATGTTCTTGCAGCTCCTTTCCTCTCTGAAGGATAAGAGAGAAGGAAATCTTCCCGATGGAAAGTTCTGGGAGTCATCTCTGACCTTGCAGGAGGATTAGGAGGTGTGAGGGTTTCCCCCTTTGCTGAGGTCAGGTCTTCACCAATCCTATTCTCCCTTGAGGTGGAGTGGACAAATGGGGCCCTGCTGCCCTTTTCTCCAAAGCTGATAGAAGCTCTGTCTGAGGAATTTCCTCCTATTCCCAGAATATTGCTATTTGCACCTGAAATGGCTTGAAAACATAACAGCACAGGAAGAAGTGGTGGTGGTGTGGACTTCTATCCATAAAGTGGGCTATGTGAGTTATGTGGTGGTGGGAGATGGGGAGGCTCTGCCTCAGGGGAGGGGTGGACTGGAAGAGGAGTGGAGTCTGGTGGAGGACATGGGTGGTAGAAAACCAGGAAATACTCGTGCTGTTGGCAAAGGGCACTGTTTGGCTGGGGGAGAAGTGGAGAGATGCTTGCAGACCACCAACATGACCACAGTGCAGACAGAAATAAGATGAAACTAATAAGATGAAATCTTCCTACAAAGGCAAATGGACCAACCTCATTGGTGCAAGGGAACTGCTGAGGTAATAGCAGACAAATGGCAAGAACCTGAGGACAATGCTAAAGAAAGATTATTCTCCCTATCCTGTCAGATGTTTCAGCTGACCTGTGCTGGTAAAAGTCACTCAAAAGCTTTCTTGGGTGACAAAAGGCACCATAAGTATTTGTGAAAGACATCAAATGAGTCAGCTGAGAGATTCCAGCTCAGAAAAGTGCCTCCTGTTATGCAAAATCTACATGTACTTCTGGTATGGAGCTACCTAATGGACTACTTTCTTTTATATTTTCAATAATACAAAGTAACCCTCATTTGTTGGGTTTTTGTACTGAAGTAGTCTTTGTCCTTTGCATGAACTCAGATATGAAGATTTAATTTTTTGTAGTTTTACACTGTCTTCTGCTGAGGATTGCAGAACTTCCACAGCTTGGAAAAGCTTTCTGTTTCAAAGGGTGCCACATTTTTGCAGGAAATCCAGAGAATGTTCCAAAGTGGCATCAAAATAATTATTAAATAATGTTTACAAAGTCAAAAGCCAGTCAGACAATGCTTTCAATACCTCACTGCAAGATAATGAAAGGGCTTATGCGACACTAAAGTGACAGAGCCAAATGGTGACTTTAGCAAAGGGAAGAAGAAAAGCTGATAGCTTGCTTCCAATCTCTGTTGCAAAGTGGTTTTCTCTCCTCTGTTTCTTGCCCTCAAAACAAAATCTGGGGAACCTCCTGGCTGTAGTAGCAAATAGCTGTTGTAGCCAAAGCTCTTGTAGGTGCTAGTAGGGGGTAGCCTAGTTTCAGATGCAGGTGTGGTTTTTAAGGTAACCTTTTCTTCTTATTGAAAGTTTTCACTATCTCTGTGAGGCAAGATCATTACCTAAGCTGAACAGATGGGAAAATGGAGTCATAGAGAGATCAATTTACCTGGGTAAGATCCCATACCAAATTAGAGAGAGAGAGACCTGGGAATAAATCACAAACCTTGTGACACCAAAGCCTTTGTGCTAACTCAGGACCCCTCCTCTTTCCCTGGCTAATGAATCGGTGATTAACAAAGGCTGCTCCATTTCTGACAGTTTAATCGTCGATCTCTACTTTACACTTTGGTACGCTTTGGCTTTTTTAATCTTTATGAGGCAATCCTTGCAAAGAGAGGAGGCAAACAGAAAATAAATCTTGGAGCAAGTAAGCCCTCATGTCATAAAAGTGCAATGAACAAATCTTATTTGCCAGAAAATATTTATCTGACCAATAATATTTGCATGTAGGCAATTGCTTTAATAACAAACACCCAAATTACATTTAATATGAAAACATTTAAAGTGGGCTCAGCGTCTTCTAAATAAACATAGCACTAGTCATAATGGTGCTCTGCTAGAGCCAAAGGCTCGGTGTCACTTGATTTATTGTTTAACTTGAGTCTAATTGCTGCCTATCTGATGTCTTTGGGTGCATGGACTTCTATCACTCATCTTAACATGATTTCCTTTTCATTACTGAAGCACACCAGGAATAAAACCCATCTCTCCTGATACCCTGTCCAGGGCAGTCACCACAAGACTATTAACCCTCAGCTAAGAAGATTGAAGTGCTTGATTAATTCACTCCACAAAGGTTGCTCATTTCCCCTCCATGAGCAATGGTGGCCTGATTTCTGAGCAACCCGTGGTTCTGTGATGGCTCTGTGAAATCTGTGTTTGCATGGGGACACATGGACCCAAAGCTGCTGGACACCAGCCCCCAAAGGGACAGGAGAGCCTGGAAGTGGTCCTTGCTGGGTGGTCTTGGGTGTTGATGCCTACTTTGAGGACTCTATCTTCAACATAATGGCTGTAACAGGCCTTGCAGACACTTGCTTGTGAGTCTGTGGGATAAGTGGCATCAATACTTTCCCCACAGAAACAGAAAGAAGAGGTGAGAAGCTCAAAATCAAAAAGCCCTGAGGGAGGTCTCAAGCCACAGAGGCCCTGCATGAAAAGGGTGAAGGTTTTGCCTACTTTCTATGGCTTCAAAAATTCTCCCATTGCTCAACTTTTCATCTACTGCTCCATTTTTGCAGGAAAGGATGGAGTGTGCTGATTCCCAAAAAGTCAGCATTAAACATTTAGTCCTGCTTTCAGTAGAGATATAATCTGACTGGTGTTACCTCAGATCTAGGATTTGCCAGCAAGATGTGGAAATTGCACCATAGCACCTTTTCCCCATGACCACTGAAGTTGTCATCAGATGTTTTGCCTCTGAAGACTCTCCCTCCCCTTTCTCCACATCAGTTTGCCTTGCACTCTCCCTCTATCCTCACCTACAACCCGTGTTTGGCCATAACACACTCCCTCTCTCCTCGGAGGGCTGTGATGTGTAACTTGTTAAACTCTGAGAGGTGAACATAGGGATGCAACACATAAGGTAACTCTTGTTGAGGTTGTTACTAAAGCACTTGTACAGGCTGAAATACAATCATGGTTGGTCTAATGCATATTTTCAGGCAAAACAAGAGTTTCCAGGTCTGTTCTCATGGGAGGCTGCATGAAGAAGAAATAAAACTCAAATCCACCATGGCCCTGCACTAAGGTGCAGGTAGCTTCCAAAGAGGTACAAGCCCTTGCAAGGGTTGTCTGCATTCATACATTACCCTTTCTTTGTACATTCAAGCTGAAATGAGGGGAAAAAATGATCAAAGGATTCCCTGTGCCTTGTCTGCAGATTGCTTGGGAGACACCACTGTGGATGAGACATCCTCACTGATGTCTCACTGCACTGGGGATGGCAGGACTGTGCCACTCTCTGTGGACCATGGCTTGGACAGACCCATCCAATGGGTGGAGAAGGGTTTGCACATTCACAGTGGGCTCAGACTATCTCAGAGGGAAGTGATGCTATTTCCCCACTGCACCTCAGGCTCCTCATTTAGAGCAATGCTAATTTTCCTGTCCCCTGGCTCACAGACAGACGCTTCTCCCCCTCCTCCTCATTCCAGAGACAGCTGCTGTTCCACAGTGACAGTGACCCTATGATCTGAGAGAGCAAGGTTGCCAAATCTCATGATAGATGACGTTTTTTCTGAAAACCTGCTCTTCTGGGATGATTCCAGAAGGTGAAGGGAGTCCAACACTACACATTTAATCAATTCCATTATTTTAATATTTTTGAGCCTTAGTAATATTTTTTTAAAAGAGTGTTCTTTGTGGGTTAGAGTCAAAGGAAAAGTCTGATATATCAGTAAAATCTTTATACTGATTGAACATTTGCACATGGAAGATAGATACTTGCATAAGCTGATGAACACTTGCAGATGGAAGACCCTCTCCTTTTCTATTTTATAATGAAAGTATCTAGCTTTTGTAGTTTCACTGGTCCCTGTTTCATGGGGGACCACCGTGCTTGGTGGGTTCAAAAAGCTCAGCTGCCAGCTTCATGTGAACCAAGGACTGAAATAAATGGGAAATAAATGAGAGGAAAATGGACAAAACCAATAGTTAAAAGGTCACAGAAGCAACTCCTTGGCAGGAGGGGAAAAAAAATAAATAATGCTTTTTTTCCATAGTTTGCTTGGAAACACAGACTGAAAAGCTGACCTGGGTGGTCTTGTTTCAAAGGACTTAAAGGAGTGATGCTTTCTCTGGAGGGGCTGGGAGAAATAGGCACATTTATTTTTTTTGTCCCAAACAGAAGGGTGTAAAGTGGTGGAAGAAGTGCTGGGAGACAGAGAGGTGGGCGGAAAAATGGGAAAATGCTACCCAGAAAACTAGAAATCAGCAGTGCTGACATCAGTCAAGTGGGCAAGTGGCTAGCGGGGGCTGGTGGCAGGTTTTGTATTGCTGATGACATGGCACAGTGGCTGTGTGTCCCAACAACTGGGCTGGGACAACCCTTCTGCCAGGGCAGAGCTGTCCAGCCTCACTTCCCAGCTCAAACAAATTGAGCTGGTAAAATATATTCATTAACAAAATGCTACTGCTACTGTCACTATGAATAATAATTAACAATGGCAAAGTTCCCAACACCTCCCAGTGCCCTGTTTGTTCAGAGGGCTTCCCCTATTTTGTAATCACTGTTTTCCTCCTTTTTATGGTTATTATTATTATTATTGCAGGAATTATTGCTGTGCAAACTGAGTGTTTTGCTCTGCGAAACGCCGACGTTACAGTTTCATTCCTTTCTGGAATTATTGCTGTGCAAACAGACAGTCTTTCCAATGCAAAATGAAGTTACAGTTCCAGTTTTAGATGGCAGTGCAAATTATTACATGGGCTACCCTGTAATCTTTGGTCATGTTGTATGGCAAGGTAATTGATTCCCAAGTCACTAAAGCTAACTAACATCACTGTAAATCTAATGTTTGAACAGGGTTTGCTATTAAAAAGCCGACATCTACAATAGTTACTTGACTGCAATTACTGGGAAAATGCTGATTTGGTCTAGACTTGGAGCAGGGAATAATTGTAGCCTCTCTTGAAACCTTGAGTGTGATAATTGGTGGTGAATGGTGGGTTTTTCCAGTGGTGATTGCACAGGTTGTGCCTCTGCACACTTAGTCCCAGAGCCCGTATAGCATCGCTGTTCCTGCAGCCAGTGGTGCTGGACTTGGTACTTCCACCTGCATGTGGTCAACAATAAACCCTTTAGGGACAGTGCACAGACTCAGATTTTGAGCTGAGTCTTCAATAAAGTCTGAGGATTGTGCCAATACACCCCACAGAAAACTGTCCCTTTCCACTTCCTAAGTCAAGAGAGAAATCCTACATCTGATTTGAGATCTCTTGGTTAGAGCCTACCTAGAACTACAAAGATTTTTCGAGTTGTTTCACTAAACTTTGAATTTTCAAGGACAATATGTTGGATATTTGTGAACTGTGCTCTAGGCTTTGATGCTTCATAGCTTTAGACAAAATGTGACAACCACCACTTTCCTCTTGAATCCCATGGGAGAAGCTCTGGAGACCACACAGAATCACAGAATGGTCTGGGTTTCAAGGACCCTGAGGATCATTGAGTTCCAACCCCCTGCCACAGGCATGTCCACCAACCTCCAGACCTGGATCTAGACCAGGTTACCCAGCGCCCCATCTAACCTGGCCTTGAACACCTCCAGGGTTGGGGCATCCCCCACCTCTCTGGGCAGACTGTTGCAGCCTGATCTTTCTGTAAAGATCAGGACATGGCCAGCATCTGGCCTGGTGGCTTTCCATACCACTACATCTGTGGGAATGAGGAGAAGACTACAAGGCTCTCCTTGAGAAGCAGGATGTCTTAAGTTTTCAGATAGTTATTTCAGCTAAAATTCAGATAGCACCCAGAGATGGAGAGCAGGCACCCCATAACAGGCCATTCTGCTCCTGTCAGGGAAGGACAGTGCAACCCTCAAGAGGAGATTATTTCAATATTCCAAATATTTCACATAGGGTTGTATGAATATCTGGAGGGAAATCTGGAAGTCATCCCCTTTCATGGCTTTCACTAGAAGAGTTTTTTCCTGCTGATTTCCGCTGCAGAGAAACAAGCAAGCCCAAGCAAATAAACACGGCAATCCATAAGAAATACCCCATTTCCCTCTCATCCTTTCATTCCCTCAGAACAAATTCCTCAAGCTGCTGGATAGCTCAACACAACTTGCTGCTTGCGACAACAGAAATGAAAAGCTGCCACCTGCTTTGATGCAAAATCAGGTTTTAGCTTCCCACACTCCCCTCCCAAGCTAAAGAGGACAAGTGATTTCTGTATTTCCAAGTGACCAGGGACAAAATCACACAAACAATGGTGCAGGGCTGTAAATGTTATTTTTATGCACTCACTGGCAGAAAATCTAATAATTACCTTGAAAAACACTATTCATTTCACTCTACAGTTGAATACTAACAAGCGTGCAAGTTAAATACCAGCATCCTCCTAACCATGGTGCCATAGTGGGGGAAGAGCTGTTTGAACACACTGTTTCAGCTGGGATGGACATGAACATGGCCATAGGCTCTGTGTGGCAGCTGCCTGTGGGCTGCCTGCACGGGGACACCTTCCTTTCATGCAGCACTTGCACCCCAGACTGTGATTGATAATTGAGTGAGGATACTTTGTAATGAGCAGAAGCAGAAAAATGGTTTTGAGGGAAGGAAGGGAAAGAAAAGGGGGAAAAAAATCCCATCAGAAGAAAGCCAGATGTAAGGAATACTTTTAAAAATGAGTCTAGCAGCGTCTGTGTTTATGTTGCAGTTGAGCATCATTTTACTTGTGCAACCACTCATACATCATTGTGCTAACGAGGTAATAGGTAACTAGGTGCCTGTATACTATAAGATGCTTTATTCCATCGAACAACCCAATCCTTGTACAAATAAGGGTTGAAACCCAAAACCAAACAGCTGGGGTGCTTTGGGAATAGCTATAAGAGAAGGAAAGCAAGTGTTGGGTCCCTGTCCCCTCAGGAGCTGGCTGAGGTTTTGCCAAGTGACTTTTCTTGGCTTTCCTGCACCCATGGATGACACATGAGCCTGTGTTTGCTCTGCTCCTGCTGGGTGAGCACCAGAGGAGCAGGAAGAAGCCCCAGGAAGAACTCCACAGAATCACAGATTGGTCTGGGTTGGAAAAGAATTTAAGGATCATAAAGTTCCAACCCCCCTTCCACAAACAGAGCCACTAACATCCAGGCCTGGAGCTAGACAAGGTTGCCCAGGGCCCCATCCAACCTGGCCTTGAACACCTCCAGGGATGGGGCATCCACCCCAGGAAACAAAAGAAAAAAGGAGTTTGCATTTACCTCCGATCATCCTGCAGTTGTCCAGGCCAGAGTGGATCCCCACAACCTTCCCTCTGACCACACTGCCCTGCCAACAGCAACCAAAAATCCCCCCAAATCGAGGAAGTCACAAGATCAGTTCCCATATGGCACATACAGTGCAAATGCTGGCTGGGTGCTTACGGCGGGACCGAAATGTTAAATACCTCCAGCATGCTCATTTATTTATGACTTCTTCAGCCTGCAGTAACTACAAGCAATAATTGGATTGCGCTCGGCGTAGCTGGATTGATTTGCTGCTTAATAATAAAACCAAGTCCTCTGTTGATAATGGCATCCCTAGAAAGGAGGAGGTTGGGTGAAAAATGCATTCAAGGTGCAATGCTGTAACTCTGAAATCTCCCGTGGCTCTTGGTGTGGAGCAGGACCTTTGTCAGATGCAAATTTTGTAGCAGTGCCTGGTGAAACACACCCACTGTGACCTCCTGCATCTTTGATGGAATATTTACCAACTTTGGCAGGGCTGTTATTAAGTGTTTTGCTAAAGGACAGCGAACGCAGTGTATTTCACCACAGTTTTCTGAAGGTTGTGGCTAACCCCCAGCGCAATCTGCAGTGGCCTCTGTTTGCCTCCGAGTGAAAAGTGGCTTTTAGACTTAATTACAGAGCAACACTGGGGAGCTGGGCTACCCAGACCCCCTTCTTCATCCCAAGCCAGCAGAGCCTACAGTGACCTTGAACACCTCGACGCAGCCCCGTTTGCGCAGCCCTCTGTGGGTGGGTGCTCATGCGGATGGGGCTCTTTCGCCATGGCTGCTCCTCACACCTCACAGGCAGCTCAGGAAATGGGATGGGAGAGGATGGCTTATACTCAACCAGATGACCTATGTCTACTGGCAGCAGCTCAAGGACCAGAGTTACAGTTATGGAAACTCTTAAGATGTGTTTAAGGGTGCCAGACCATAAATATAAGTTTCCTTTTCCTGGGCTTTGCTTCTTTTGAGTAACCATGATGGTCTTGCTCTTCTCTAAGGTGGTGGCTGTGGGAAGCTCTGGTGCCTGAAACCACCTGAGGCATGATAATTTCTAGGAGGGCTATGCCTCAGATCACTCCAAAAATGCTTGAGACTGCTTTGCATCCAGCGTTGGCCAGGTTGGAGGAGCTGACCCTGTATTTTGAATGGTACGTGAAACAATAAATGACACATTTGCTCTCATGTGGTTGAAGAAGTGCAGAAGCCACAGGAATAGCCCTGCTATGGTGTGGCACAGCCACATGTCCTGACCCCCAGAGCTTCTCCTACTTCCCTCTGCTCATCCAACCTGACTGTGAAAAGTCCCCGTTAGAAGGAAGAGGTGGCTGGGGCATGGTGCAGAGATATATGGTGCAGCAGTGCCCTCCTGACGCAGCAAGCACAGCAGAGAACCAGAGGCATGGGGCCACCTTGGCTCCCCACTGAGCACCCAGATGGTGGCCAGGCCATTGTGCTTCCTCCACAGAGGAACTCGGGGGCTTTGGCTGTGCCCACACACCTCATCTGAGCACACAGGTGCCCCTAGCCATGTGCCTGCCAGGACAGGCTTCAGGACAGCAGAGGAGCAAGTAGTTACCCAAAGGCACATTTCAGGAGGAAAGCCAGCTTCAAGATACTGGCTCCACTTGAAGGATTGCCTGACTTCAAGTGCAGACAAGGTAAAAGCAGAATGCCGGAGGCATCCATGCTGAGGAAAACGAGTTTGATGGGAATGTGAGCATTGTCCACCTCACTGGGTGTCTGTCACGAGCTTTTATAGAGGAGGCAAGAGGCTCGCCTGCCTCAAATATACACAGGGCTTTTGTGCCCTCCATCATCCTGTGCCTGCAAAATGCTCAGAGCAGACTCAGCTCCGCAGTCACACAGGATGGGATCGGTGTTCGGTGCCTTTGCACTTTGCTGGACTCCCACTGTAAGGTATGCAATACAGTAAAATACAAACACAACCACTGTAAGGTATTGACCTGCACTGGGGTTGCTGGTGTGCTTGGTATCATGGATGCAAGGTGCTGTTGGCAGAGGAGAGGCTGTCAAAATCACTTTGGAAAAGTGTAAGTTTAGATAATATTTGCACTTCTCTTTCTGTTACATGAGTTTGAAAAGACATCTTGCTCTAGTAATTGGCTTATCAATTACAATTCTATAAATTCAGTAAGACTCCTGCTGAACTTGGTAGGTTTTGGCTGGGAAATCAGTTAAGGGAGGACCAAATGTCCCCATGTTCAAAACATGCTGCCACATCCCATGCAAAATGCTGTCCTGATGCACTGCTGGACCGACTGTCACACCCCATTAGGTGCACAGAGGGCAGGTCTCGGTTCAGCCCAAGCTGAGACTCAGGTTTGCAGTGACCGTGAGGCAACTCATTCAGGGGTGATGTGCCAGTAAATTATAAAGTCCATCTGCTGAGAGATTGACTGTGTTTTTACAGAGTTTGAATTGGCTTTTTATTCCACTTGGTTTAGCATCTCTGTTCTTAGTACAGCAAAAACTGTCCCGACTCAGAAACCACATTCCCCTCCCTGAATGTGCACACCGAATAAAATCAAAGATTCCTGTGAGAAGACTGGCAATTTGCTTCATTTTATGGACTTTCTCATACATATGCATATGCTTATGTGCAAATTCAGTGTATAGTTGTTACTCTAATGGTGGATGTATCTCAGCAAGGATGAGGGCTAGGGGATGGCTGGGCTGAAGCAGTTTTGAAGGCAATTCTGAATGCTGTACCATCACAGTTTAATCTGGCCTAGGCATCCAAGAAAACTGGAATTGATCAGCTGCAATAGATTGTGTTTGGGACGTGAAGTTGTGAGGACTGATCCGTCCCTTCCCTCTACATCATTAAATGGAGGTGAGTAATGAAAAGCAAGCAGTGATGTGGAAGAAGCCCCTCCTGGTGAGCACCATGAGGAGTTTGCACTGCTGGCCATGCAGGGATGAATGGGATGCAGTGGCTGCTGTGCTGGAAGTTCAAGTGACAATGGAGAGTGCGAGTGGGATGGGGTTCCTCTTGTCTCATTACCTTCTTCGCTCTTCCCAGAGATGTAAGACCTTAGCCTCTTCCCAGGATTTTGGGGACCATGTGCTGTACCCTTTTGATTTGATTCCTCCAGTGTAACAGGGACAACACCAAAGTCCTGTCAGAATCAAGGAGCGGGGTGTCCATCCCCACCTCTTCCCTACCTTGGTTATACTGAGCAGCCAAGTAGCAAGGGAGAAACCCTGAGAGGACAACTCTGGGTTATTCACTGAATGGCAGAATGTCACTGTCTGTGTTCTTGGCTGAGAGGATAAAGTTAATTTTCACAAGAAGCTGTGAGGGACACAGCCAGTACAGCTGATCCAAACTGTCCAAAGGGATATTCCATACCATATGATGTCATGTGCAGTACTTAAGGGGGGAGCTGGAGGAGGCATAGCTGCTCAAGGATGGGTGGCCATCAGTTTCCAAATGTGAGCAAATTGCATGGTGTATTACCCACTTTGTACATTCTGTTATTAATATTGCTTTATTCTCCTCTCTTTTGCTGTCCTGGGAATCCATCCTTATCCAACCCATTAGTTTTACCTTTTTCTCCTGATTTTCGTCCCCATCCCACCAGTGGGGGAGGAGTGAGTGGCTGTTGTACTTAGTTGCTGTCTGGGTCTAAAGCATGACAGTCACCAAATACATAAACACAGCATGAAAATCAGGTCATGCCTGTCATCCCCAGTGCGATTTCCCTCTGATGCTGACAGCCCTCATGTTTCACAATTTGCACAGACAGTTCCCTTTCCTTGTGGGATAATTGGTAGCCAGGCTGGGCGACGTCTGACCGGGATCTCTGTCCTGGGGTCACCCACACTGGGTGGCAGATATGCTGCTTGTGCCCTCCCCTGGGAAAGGGTCCCTGGATGATGCAAGGGTCTTCTTCTGTGTGCCACCTTTTCCCTGCTTTATTGGCCAGCAGGAGATGGATGGTCAAAAAAAAAAAAAAGCTACCTCAGTGTTAAAAACCAGGAAAGGCTTAAATCTTGATGTCCAAGGCTATAGGTGATGCACATTTAAGCCAGACCTACCATAAATCCCTGAACTAAAGCAAGGTCCAGCTCATGACACAACTATGCATCCTAGCAGTGTAAAGTCTTCTGACACAGATTCGAAGTCAGTGGGACCCTCTTGATAATCTTCACTTCACGTTTCACCTTCAGCTTTGGAAATACATCACTCTTGCTCTGAAAATGAGCATGGAGAAGGCTCTTCCAGGGAGAACAAGCTGAATCTCAAAACTCTAATCTCATTTCTCCACATGTAACTTTAACGGACCTGTTGGTGCAGGGATAGACCCAGACCCATCCTGGTCAGCAGGAATGTTTATTGAGGATCTTTAATGGTGTGGTTTTGCTGGAAAATTGTTGATAATATAGTAGGATTTTGGCAGAGGAAATGCTCATGCCAAAATGCCCTGCAAACACATGGTTTGCTGAAATTTATATCTGTTGGGGAAAATTCCAGAAAATCTAGTTTGACTTTCCCTAAAAAATATGTAAAAAAATCTCTAATTTGCTATATTTTAAAAGCTTAAGAGAAATATGTAATATACTGTCCTACTAAAGGCAGTATGTTTCAGTTGTTCCAAACAGTTGGTGGTGAATTCTAAAACACAAAATGCCTTATACCAGGCAGGGCCCAGGATTAAAACACAGTAAGAAACTCCCTGAGAATGAGAATTTAATTTCTTTCCATCTCCTCCTTCTGCCAGGGGGGGAGACAGACCTCAGGAGGGTCAGCTGTGTTTTGAGATGGCAGCACTGCAGTAGCTGTGTCTTTCCACTCCTGATCACAAACTGTTGGGGTCTGAGGGTGATATACAGCCCCCACACACTGATGCTGTTAGAAAGGGGGAGCTGGGTGATAGTAACTCCTGTTGTCTAAGCTAAAAGCAGTTTTGCAGGTTTGAGTATTTTGAAATATTTTAGATTTTATATGTGTTCCCTCAGTTTGTGCACATTATACATCCTTATCCTTGTCTAAAGACTATATAAGAATAATATATTCTTATTCTCCACGTAGGAGATAAACTTAAAATCACAGCTACAGGGCTCGATTTTTCAGCTCAGGTAGCAAATGCAATAGCATTGTCGAGGATGACCGATCCAACGTGTGCTGTTGGCTCTGTTGATGGCCATCACAACAGGGGTGCCAGCTGCATCATTGTGATACCCTCTGGCAGCAGATCAGCAGCTGCAAGAGTGTACAGGACTAGTAATAAATCAAAGACATCCTGTGAATATTGTTGCAGGATATGATTAATTTTCATGTATGCCAATAACGCAGCGAGCCAGCTCCTCAGTTAGCATAAAGCTGACGAATTCTTGAGTTCAGGATTTGGCTTGGTATATGCTCACGTGAGACTCATAGACAGTTTGTCCATACCAGCATATACATTACAATGGCTTCTGTGTTCAAGGTCAGAGTTTGGTAAAATTTGAAAATTACAGCAAGTAAAAGTTTGTTTTTCAGTGATGGACAGAGATTAATCTCAGTTGCTTTATGTGCTAACCATTGGAATTCAAGAAAATATATAAGGTCCAGGGAAAAGGGAGCTTGCAAGGGTCCAAGCACTAAATCCAAGAAACAGAGGAGACTACAGTGAGCAAAGCAACTAGACAAATGTGCAGACTGAAGTAAATGATGTTGTATTTCCAACACCCATTGCAACAGACCATGGAAAATGTAAAGGGATGGAGACTCTGTCTCTGCTCCTCACCCCGGTGCCTAAGGGCACATATACACCTATGTCTGTGGAAGCAGCTGAGCTGATTCAACTCTCCCTCAATTTGATGCAAATCAGCAGTAAACTCACAGTCATAATTCTAATTTACTCCTGCATAACCATGGGCAGAATTTAGCCTGTTAATACTTCTCCATTTATCATACCTCCATCCTTTCTTCAGACTGACTTTACACCTGCAAGGGAAATGGGCCTGGCCTAGCCTGTTGTAGCTGAAACATCCCAGGTGGGAGCAAAGATCCTAGTATCAATCTGTAGAAACTCATCTTCCTCCTCACTACCATGAATGGATGAAAGAAGATGGGAGAAAGGAGAGCTGTGGGTTGAAAAAACCTATTGTTTGAGGAGCAACTCTGCTAAGCAGTGCTCAGGCTGTGTTTTCCTGATGCTTGGGAGGAGCATGACTTGTAATGACATGATTATGTCTCTGCTGAATCGTTAGCCTTTGCAGTGTTTGGATATCCTGGTGACTCCATTGTGAAGGGCCCTATTCACTCAGGCATGTTTACCCAGCTGTGGGAGCTTCCCTGGGGTTGCCGTGCTCAGGAGATGGACGTAGCACCACGGATTGTGAGAAAGAATAAAAACAAACCAGTAAGCTTAAGGGGGGTAAGTCTAGGAAGAAATCCTGCTGGAAATGCATATTTGCTATAGGTTGGCTCTCTGTGTGATGTGGCCTTATCTCCCGGCCGGCAGTGCGGTGCTCTTGTTGGGAGATGGCCACGTGTTACCATTTGAGGACAGAATCATGCTGATGGCACCCCAAAAATACACTATTTCTTTGCACTCAGGTGATTTAGTAAATCTTAGTGACTGAAGGAAGAGAAGCATTGGGCTTCAGGTTCCCATCCAGTCTTTAGAGGAAGACCTCAGCTGAATTCAGGGAAGGTATATCAATATAAACTCTAGAAGAACCATTTGCCTTGCCTGGTGTAGCATAAGGCACTGGCTATCAACTAGTGCAGCTTCTACCTAAGGTCTGGTCTGGGAGAGGGTCTGAATTTCCTTTCCCTGGGGAGCCCTTACCTGTGTAAGAGGAAGAAAAGGCTAACCCAACCATGACTGTAACCATAACTGCAACCATAACCTTCTCCCAACCCTAACCTTACACGTACATCCCCTCCTGCCTGTTCATACAAAGCACAGAGCGTGGTGGTGGTCCCAAACCCTTCCAGCCCCAACTGCCATTCATACAAACATTTAAGGCTGTGTGTGGAAGCCTTAAATGTGTGTGGAGTCTCACAGGGAGGTGCAGTGCTCTTTTGCTGCCTCCCACGAGCTGCAGAACGGTACCCAGACACTGAGTCGCCTCTGCTCACTCACCCACACATAGAGACTGAGCGGAGCCTTTTAGCTCCAGCTCAGAATATGTGTAAAGGGACCTTAATGAGGAAAAGAAAATCAAATCCTTTTAAGCCCAGCTACTTGGATCATGGGTAAATCTGTGGGCTCAAGTATGGGGAAATGCTACAGATTTTGATTTCTTATAATTCACTTTGCTCTGTGCAATCCCACTACTGCCAAAAGATGACAAAATTCCCATCTCAGCACTGGGCTTGTCTCAGCCACAGAGAGGAAAACACCACCCATGTACAGTAACTGCTTTCTCTTAAGAGAGACCAAGGGAGAGGAGCAGCAATAATAATAAAAAAGGGACAAAGACACACTCAGCCTCTAAGGCTTACAAAAAGCAGCTTAGCCATCAATAAGCAATTCTTTGAAAAGAAATTAATGGAAAAGGTTACAAGCCTTGTCTCGAGCGGGGCCTGTCAC
The DNA here is from genome assembly GCA_013399135.1 of Heliornis fulica. Lineage (NCBI taxonomy): Eukaryota > Metazoa > Chordata > Aves > Gruiformes > Heliornithidae > Heliornis > Heliornis fulica. Next base: position 132,376 of record VXBZ01010482.1, on the reverse strand, counting down.
ACTGCTCTTTCACATCCCTGCTACAAACAGAACAACTCTGTGGCATTTCTTTTCATTTCAGATGCCTGAAAGGCTGCGTTACTCACTGGACCCTGCATTATTCCTTTCCCTGTTTGCACAATGCACTGAGGAATTCCTCGTGGGTGATTCAGTGACTGATGTGCACCCAGCCCAACCTGCACCCCACGGAGCAAACCGAAGGGCAGCTGCTGGCTGCCTCTCGCTGGACACAAGGAGCCCTGCCTATTGGCACCAAAGCATCTGCTTTGCACCAAGGAAACCATGAAAATGAGGGGGAAAATAAAAGAAATCAAGGTGTCTTGAACGGTGCTCTTGGGAAAGGGGATTAAGGATTGGATGGGGAAATGGACCCTGAATTTTGCAGACGTGGGGTTACCCTGTTTACGTAGCCAGGCTCTGTCACTAGGTGGTACTGTGGGTCACAACTTTGTGCCTTCTAATTCCTGGCTCGTGTGTTGCTCCAACCCTGGGTTAGATGTTTTGCCAGTAAATATTGTGCTTGGAGAGAGGGAACCGGTTCTTTGAGTCTTCTCATGTATTCCTGACTTCACATAGTTTTACTGCTGAGGGCAATTAAAGACTTCTGACTCAGCTAATGTTCACTGCTGGTGCTTGATTTGGGTTTCTGCTGTCAAACAGCACGTGTTTAATGCTGCCTTGCTGAGCCATTTGGTGATGGGTTATGACACCTTTCATCTCCAGATGCTCAGGCTTGTGAAAGGGAAGGGAAACCCAAACAAACCAGGGATGGTTCTATAAAAACAGGGAAAGAAAGAAGATCTTTGACTTTTTTTTTTTTTTGCTAATGAAACACTTTGCTCTTTGAAAGATCTTTATCAGTCCAGTCACTGCCTGGGAAGGGACAATGGAGAGGTTTGTTGGGTTTTCACTGCACTCCAGCTTTCTGGCAAAAACCCAAGTTCAAGGGATTCGAAAGGACTTGGAAAGGGGATGTATTGCTTGTTTGTGCAAGAAAGCCTGATCAGCCCAAGGGCAGCAGTGCCCCATCAAACACCTACCCTTGCTTCCACACCAGGTCCTGCTGTACATGTTTTGTGCAGAGAAAAAGGCTGCTAATCTCTCTCTGCCTCCTGATTTATGGTCTCAACCCTGTACAGGGACTTTTACTTCTACCAGCCCATGGTGTGGCGAAGCCATCTCTTGCCTTTGTAAGATGAGACCATGACTATTGCCCATATGAACTCATACAAACAATGGTGCTATCTCTCATTGACATATCTGTTTGTTATGTGTACTGCAGCTTTGAAGTCACTTGTGAAGTGCACTGTTATAATCTGAGATCATCACAATGCAGGTGACAGCACGAGGAGGAAACATCAACACACTGGAGGCAAAGGTCATGCAAGATCCTACAGTCCCCTTGGCAGAGCCTTGTGTCCTTGTTGCAGGGCAAGACAAAGGTAAACCTCACCTGTGAAATTAGCACTGCTAATTTCTGTCTTTTCCCTCTTCCCTACAAAATGAAGTATCTTACCCAGCACTTCCCAGCATTCAACTACCGTGCAAAAGCCTCCTCCAGCCCAAACCAGCATCGGAACAGCTGATTTGTGATCCAGCTTTGTCCCTGTCTGTCTCCGGTTTCACACTGCTGTAATGGTACTAATTTTAAAGTCCCTTTATTTTTATAGCTACAAAACTAGCAAGCCATTAGTGATTCTGCAGTTTTCTCAAATTGCCAAATGGACCAGTTTCAGAGTGTTTTTTTCCTTAACATGTTTGATTTTGCATGAAAACATTCCGGGTAGTTTGACATGAAAAGGAAGAGCATTTGATGGGTGATCAAAATCAGGTCAGTGATGACTAGGATAGGAGTCTTCTTCAAATGACTGGTCCTGTGCTCCACAGCTGCTGCAGTACAATGCTCAATCACTCAGCTGCACTCACTCCTGGGGTGCACCATGGGAATGCAAAGCAGTGCTTGGCATCCTAAGCAGCATTACAGTTTTACTTTGGAGGAGCTAGAAGCAGGGTCATCTACAAGCACTTTAATTTGCTTATGAACAGGACGTAGGGTGGAAATGGGGGTGTAAATTCTGGCAAGAACAGGTGGAGCAAAAAATACTGAAAAGCCAGGGAAGAAGCAGTGGATGGCAGAGAAGCAGATTGGCCTGAATTTGTAAGAGGACACATATATGGTATTTCAAGGGCAGTGCAGTTTACTGGGTCACACTCCAGGCATCACTTTGGATCTATCACCCCGACCAGTTCTCATATCAACCACTCAGACAGGAGCACCAGGTGCTCTCTTTATGTGACCATAGCAAATAGTGACTAAGAATGAAGTGACTAAGCATGTCTTGGGAAAAGATGCAAGTGAACAGAAAGCTTTGACAAAGACCTTTCCACTGGAAAAAAATCTTTGGAGAAAATCCCAAGAGGTCATCCAGATATGCTCATCCCTAAAATGCAACAAACTTGTGAGATACAGGGGCAAATACCCCACTTTCTGGCCTATATAAATAGCAGTGAATCTTGGGCAACCTCCAAGGTGTCTAGAGCCCTATTAGAAAGGGAGAGGCTCTTGAACAGATCCACTATAATGAGATCCACTGAGAGTCTGGTTAGTGAAAAAGGATGAGGTAAACTGACACTTATCAGCTCCCACAAAAATTGGCTCTGCCCACTCTTGAGCATTCACATCATGCACACCATATTCCTTGCTGCATTTTCCTGGAAAGGTTTACAGAATCACACAGAATCTCGGAATCACAGAGCATCAGGAGTTGGAAGGGACCTCAAAAGATCATCTAGTCCAACCCCCTGCCTGAGCAGGATCACCTAGATTAAATCACACAGGGATGTGTCCAGATTGGTCTTGAATGTCTCCAGAGAAGGAGACTCCACAACCTCTCTGGGCAGCCTGTTCCTGTGACCTGTCACCCTCACAGTGAAAAAGTTTTTCCTTACATTCACATGGAACTTCCTATTTTCCAGCTTGGACCAATTTTCCCTTGTCCTATCACTGGCCATCACTGAGAAGAGCCTGGCTCCATCCTCCCAACACTCACCCTTTACATATTTATAAACATTAATGAGGTCACCCCTCAGTCTCCTCTGGATGCTTTCCACATCCACAGCTAATGAATGCTTAAGACATCACCCATATTTACAATAAAAGATAGGTACTGGCCCAGGCTGAAGGTGGGGTGGGTGTGAGATGATCCTGGGCAGTCTCAAACCTTAGCATGGCAGATCTTTCCTAGTCATCCCCAGCTGTCACTAGCACTGTCACAGAACACTTCTGACACTTCTGTGTATGAACTGTAAAATGAGATGAATCACAGGAATGAGTTAGTGCTTGTTAAAGCATCCACAAATAAATATATGATTATTTATAAAGTGGTGAGGCTGGGAATCATAGTCTCTGGCTCAGGAGACATCAGAGGTTGTCCTTGGAGCCAGTATTTATCAGCACCACCCAATGAAGGTTCAAGGCTTAATCACTTCTGGCTGGTTTGGTGCTCACAAAGAGGATTGTCCTCATGGTTTATCACTGCGACGTGACTCCTTGGCAAAGTTAATGGTAGTGCTTGAACCTGGGGCTTTCCACATCGAGACCACACAACTAATCCCTTACAACAAGTGGGTGTAAGCCAGTGGGGGGAACACATCTTCAGGTTGGTGTGACTCTGAAGCTGTGTGCCATTTGCTGAAGCTGGATAACAAAGCTCATAGATGGGCTGTGATTGTGAGGTCCCTGCAGGAAGGGCTCCTCACCCTCCAGGCACTGTGGAGTGTGGTAACATACAGAAAAAGCCCTGGCTGCAGCCCATCTTCCTGCACCCCCAACCCTGGTTGCACAGACGATGGCTGTTTACCCTGGCTCCTTCACAGGAATTCAGGATTTTATCCCTGTGCTATATTTAGGCTGTGAAACTACTGATATTTTTTAGGTCATTGGCCTTTGACACGTAAGTGTATTTTCTGAGAGGAAAAATTTCAACTCTCGACTAAGTGGTGGGAAAATACAACCCCAGAAACGTTAAATTTTCTAAAACTGGAGCCAGTCGTTAGGAAGACGACAAGGGGAGTTTACATTATAAATACAGTCTGTCAGCTGAGCCAAATGTTTAAGGCAGCCCCATGTTGGGGACCCTTCGTCTGAGCTGGCAGGACTCGGCTGGCCCCTGACACTTAGGACGTCCTGGATATTTACATTTCAGCTTTTACCATAAGAGGAAGAAGAGCTGTTAAGAGCTGATTGTCTTGGGACAAAGAGGAAAGAGGTTGAAAATGGGACACAGTCCTTTATTGGAACATATTGTCTGCAAAGCAACATCTGGCATTTAGAAAAAGGAAAGCAAGCCTCACTTCCAGATTCCTGGTTGGAGTGTGTTACAGGACCATGATCCAAGGGGAAAAGATTTCTGTGAAAATGGATTGAATGAAAGAATCCCTTTGTAGGATGTACTGACTGAAAAATTACAGGAATATTTGTGATATGTTATAATAGTGGTAATCAAGAGACATTTTGGATCATGAATGCCTGAGAATGTGCAACACAGAGAACTTTCCAGAGCCTCTCTTTCCTGAGATGAACAGTGACTCTGTTCTCACTTTAATTAGAGATAATCCAACCCCTGTGCTGCTTATTCCCCTTCCTTTTTCCATACCTCCACATCCTGATGGCTGCTGTGATATAATTTATCTGGCACAAAGTGTTCCTCATTTGCAGTCTGGGTTTGTAAACCCCCTGATGGATTTTCTGAGGTTTTGCAAAGCCCAGCTCTGCCACTAACCCTGCCCTACACAAAGTTGTCTCAGCTGTAGCTACAGACGTGAGGACCTGCCTGACTCTAGACTCCTGTGGTGGTGGGGCCCTAAAGAGTGTTAAAAAACACCAAAAAAAAAAGAGAAAGCAGAGGTCAACCTGAGTACAGAAACTTTCAGTAACATACAAATTCCCAGCCCTCAAACAGGTCTCTCTTCATCACAAGCTGCCTTTTTACCAGCATGGAAATGGCCGTACAAATGCGTTAAGCCCCTAAGCACACCGGTGTTGAGATCAGGCCCCATGGAAGTGGAGCAAATTGGGTTTACAATGCCTGTAAACCCCACGTTCCTGCCCTCCTGGAGCTTTACGAGATCCTCTTGAGTCCCAGGGGCCAGCAGCTCCAGCAGTGACCAGTGAAGCTCATGAGTGATTGCACGTGACGGGGGTTGTGAGTTATGCAACGCTGCAGACATCGGGTGACTCCTGCCAGGTGCTGGACAGACGCTAATCCCCCATTGGGGTGCCAGATGGAAGTTCAGAGAGCAGAGGAATTTGACCTTGGATAACGTTTTGGATTTGAGACTTAGCTGTCATGAGAAGCTCTTCATCAGGAGCGGGGGACGGGGCCGACTCAAAACTATGCTTGGTCAGCTGTTTGGAGTACCCTGAGGAGTCACGTGCTTAAAAGAAATAACTCCCAAAGTGAAAGAAGAAGGAAAAAGGCAGGGTTTGAAAGCCCATGACAATTTCCCTCTCTCCATAAGCTTTTCATTTAGGAAAAGCAGCCCTCCATGAACCCACGTGAGCACGTGTGGTGCTTAGGGGATTTAAATGAAGAGTGTTGCAGATGAATCAAAATGAGAGGACACTAAAAATGGCTCTTTGTGTTTAAAATTCAGAAATAATTCATGTGCAAGCCTTGATAAAGGACTTGCTGTATCCACTTGCGAGTGTCAAATGTGCATGGAGTTCCTTCTCAACATCCTCCTCAACCCAGCCTGGGAGGGACAGAGGGAAGGAAAGAGAGGCAGGACATGCCCTGTCTTCAGTGTCTTCTGGTACTGTGACCTTGATGATATTAAAAGCCTTTGTTCAGTTCTTTTTGCTCATCTTTCAAGTGCATAAAAGAAAGAGTCATCTTTCAAGTGCATAATTTGGGCTTGTTTTTCCCCAAAGCTCCCATGCCCCAAAGCAACTGTTTTTTTTCTAAACAATTGGATGCCATCGGTTGGATGTGAAGGGAGTTTTCTGCAAGAGTGTGGATGATTCATGGCAGCATCTTGGATGCAGCTGCAGACACAGTTAGGGCAGGATTGCATCAATGGCACTAGACAGCCCCACCTTTGCTCCAGGAGAACACCCAAAAGAAATGGCATCCATTGCATAAAGTCTTTGGTAGTGTATCAAAGGCATGTTGCAAACAGAGAAGGAAAAAGCAGTTTTTTTCCATGATTGTCATATTTTATACAAGAGAAGAAAAATCTGGAAGCCTGATGGGATTGGATCTGTTCTGGGGCTACTCTGAGCCATATATTCAGGTTGGATTTCTCTTTGAGGGAGAAGGGGTTGAAGAGAACAAAAATTCTTCAGGCAAAACTCCCTGCTGGTTTCAATTACTTTAGAGGATTGAATTGTTCACAAATGTCTCTCTGGGGAAGGCAAAGCTCTTAACAAAAAGCAGGTTCCTGTGAGCCTGTCCCATTACAGAACACATTTTATCCACTGCAACAGCTGAAACTGGAAGACTCGAGCTGTAAGTTTGTTGTGCAGTCAGTCCTGATGGCTGCCCATCTTTCTGGGGGCTTCCAGCATTTTCCACTTTAGAACCTGCACCTTGGCTGATACATATTTAATCAGAACAATGTAACTAGGATGTATCTTGCAGGACTGTGGGACTTAAATACTTTGGTATCTAGTTGGGTTTAGAGATCTTAGCTCTTTCTGGTTTCAGCATAAAGGTGTAAGCACCTTCAGAGAGTGGCTTGTACCAAGACACTCATCTTGGAAGGAACCAACATAGAGGAAATGCCTAAATTTTGATAACTAAAGGAATATGAGATGCATCCTGTCTCACGTTTCTAATAATATTTCTAGTAATAGTTAAACTTAGGAAGAAGCAGATCAGACCTGGCTTCTGCAAACCCAGGGGATCAAACATAATTTTCCTTGCCTTGCTGGTAGGTGTATTTCTGTTAGAAGCAAGGAGAGCTTCTATGAATTGTCTCAGTTGAGATGGCTTGTAGTCCTTGTGGAGAGCAGAGTTTTCATCCCTCGCAGCCAAAAGCAAAGACAGGGGCAGGAACGCCCAAGTCATTGGTGGTGGACTTCAAGAGACCTCAGCCTTGGGACAGAATCAAATCCATCACAAGCTAGAAATAATTCAGCATTTCATGTGTTTGCTCCTTGACCCATGGACTACATAAATTGCATCGGCAATCCTAAACTGCTTATTAGTGGTCTAGAATTAACACCATGAAAGACTTGTCCCATGTTTGTAACCAGGGCAGCCAGACTCCTCTCTTGTGAACAGACTAGTACTGGAGATCGAGTGTCTCTCACGAGGAGACAAGTTGGAAAAATCCACATAGGAGTAAATCAGTGACAAGTACACTTCCCCTTTGAAGAGGTTGCTGTATTTCTTGAACAAAAGAAATCTAAGTTGAGTATGAGTCTCAAGTATGAGACTTGACCACTCAGTGTCCTCCTACCACTCTGAGAAGTTAATGTGAAGACAGATAGGAAGGTCAATGCAGGATAAGCCTACCACGTTTTCTAGCAGAACTGCACCATTTGTTCATGGAAAGCACTGCAGTGGTGCATTTGAAAATAATTGATGAGCACAAGCCTCAGCCTGGTGCAGCTCCATGTTACCATTTGTGATCAGTGGTGCCACAACCCCCCAGGTTCGGGTTCAACCATTGCCCATCTAACCTCTGGTGCCTGTCTCTGTCCTTGAGGAAACCCCTGTGCCTTTTGTCTTGACCCACAGCTGCCTAGGGGCAGTGGAGACCTCACAACCTGTGAAGGGAAGGAAGTGTTTTTGAGGAGACAAAGAGTGCTTCCCAGGTGTGTAAGCCCTCTGTGCTCCTTTGGTGACCACCACAGTGACATTTTACCTTGAATCTTTGGACATGGGCAAGACATCCCAAGCAGACCTCTACTTCACCTGGACTAGACTGTTGTTGCCTCTTGCCTGACACAGTTTGGGATGACCAGTCCTGAGCAGGCTGATTTGACATGTCCCAGAGTAGGCATAAGCACTCATATCTATCTGGATATTTCGCAGCAGTAATATTCTCTCCACTGATGTTAACGCTCTGGGGGACTACAGTGGGGCTAGTGGCAGTGTCACAGAGAGTACCAGACTGCCCTTTCCAGCTCTGGATAGGCAGGGAAAGCCAGTATTGAATGCTGAGGGAAATTTTACAGTGTGTCATAAAAAATACCTGAGGATGGCAATTTAATGAGCAACCTTTGTGCTTTCTCTGTAGATGCCTCAAGTAGAATAGCTCGGGGTTCCTCCACAGGCGGAGTTTTAAAATTTTCTTTGGTCTGTTTGGATACATTTTCTGGCAAAGATGAATTTTTAATGTTTGCATTTTCTCTCCCCTCCCCTGACTGTCTAACTTTCTTTGCTTCTGCCTGTAACAAAAATGGGGTGAGAAACCTTGCAAGCCAAAATCTCTCAAGCAGCTTTCGGAAACACGTGAGGTTCATTAGCCCTTTCTGCAGTGCTGGGGGTTTTGGGCAGAGGGTTTTCCTCTTTTTTTTTGTTTTTATTCATATTAGTTCTGTGGGGTTTTTTGGGTATTTTTTTTTAAGGGAAGCAGTTCAAGTCTCATAAATGCTTAAATATGTAGCAATAAAGTTTGAGAAGTCTCCAGGGCAACTCTAGAGCCTGCAGACTAGCTCAGCAAAGAGTATTGGGGAAAAGTCAGTTACCTCCTACTAAAAGTGTAAATTAGGCAGGCTGAAATCTCAGAGGGGACAGAGGCCATTTACAATATCCCATGGGATAGCTTTAGGGGGTCCCAAAGCCTCCTGACAGCCAGCTACACCAGAGCATTGCTGTGCCTTGAGAACAGATCAGCCACCAGCAAAGAGCACCAGTGCCACATCCACTATTGTGCTTATGAGTAGGAAATCAACACCCTCAATGAAAAACCCTCTCCCCAAAACCAGAAGAGAAAGGGTTTGGGTTTGCTGAATTTGAGGGAGTCAGAAACAGCTTCAGCTAAAACCTGAGATCTGGATAAGGTCCCACGCTCTCTACTTGTGCTAGTTAGCTGAAGTGAATTTTGTTGGCTCTGTTTTCCTGCTCACCCAACACTCCCACGCACCTAATCCCCATTTCCTCAGCCTTCATCGTGCTAGAGCTAACTAGATTAATGGGAAATGCTAATATATCAGGCCTGAAAGGAAAGCAAAGAGCTGGTTGTGTTTGAATTCCACATTAATCTACTTGGTGATGAAGCTATAAATCAAAACCTGGAAGTTTTACCAATCTGAAATGATGTGTTTAACATTTCAGCCCTTTCCTTCCTCCCTCTTGCCCAACATTGATTTGCACAGCCTTTTACAGCAGCAATGTGGTCTTGCAAAATGCTGCTTTTGCTCCTGAATCCCTAATTGTGCCTATAAAATATTTCAAGGTACAGAAACTAGAATGGATTTCCCAAACTGCTTCTTTATAAGAGGGAAGTCACATTTCTAATAGGTTACCGGGGTGGTAGTGATGTCCTATAGCCCATTGCAGGGTAGATTATAGTGTGTCCCTTTACCCATGTGATAACATGCTAGTTATCAGCTTATCTCCCTCAGGTGCATGGAGGAGAAGCCCCAAAACCCAACTCCCTAGTGCCTGTGGCAGACAGGTGAAAACCCATTGGCACCTGGTTGCCAGCAGGAGGCACAGTGTAGGAAACACACCTGAGATGCATTGTCCCAAGGAAAGATTAAACTGCAGGATCTGAAAAATAATGGGAATGAAGTAGCTGAACATCAGGCCCAAGGAGGATGTGGTCTGTGGGGGAGTCACACAGCTGAGTACCTCTGCATGTCTGTAGATGAAAAGCTGGCTTCTGGGCTGTGACACTTGCCAGCTCTGACCTGAGAGGTGTGACAGGGAGGTAAATCACTGCAAAAACATCCTCAGTCCTAAGGGGTTAGGATTCATGGGTGATTTTCCCAGCTGTAAACCACTAAGTGAACTTGGATCTGTGACTTAATTCTGCCTTGCAGGATCTGTGGGTATCCACAGCACCAGCAACCTCCCTCCTGGGAAGCCCAGAGCTCCCAAATACCCTTCTGCCATCATGTACCTTGTTTCTGCACTTGTTCCTGCCATTGCTCCTTTATTCTCCTGTCAGCATGGCAAAGGCTCTCTTCTCTCCCTTATTTCAGATCAATATCCAGACCCTAAATTCTACAGTCCACCTCCTTCCTTAATGTCTTTCCCTATAACTGGATATATGGGGAGCAATGAGGCATTGAAGACAATTCTGCACTTGTGTCTGCAGCTTGAAGTCAGTAATTTTGTCTGTCTCTGCCTCAATTTCTACAGCAGTAAAACAAACAGGCATGATATTACTTAACCACCTTCCCAAGTACTTGGTGGATAAAATGCAGTGTGTAAAACCTACAAGGCACTACTGTGTACAGCGTGCAAGGAATTAAATGTCTGTGATTGGTATTACAGCTCCTTCAGAGACTGCTCTGTGTCCAGCAATCTGCCTCCGACTTAGTAGGAGCAGTTGGTGGGATTTTAAACAGACAGACATATAAACACAATTTTACTGAAGATGTAGGTCCTGGCCTGCCTAATGTTCTTTGACACTGCACAGACATAGGCCAGGAAACTAAAACATTTGTTGATGGATTTGGAGATTAAATAAATAGTGAAATATCTTCAGGATGTTGAAATGCAGAACTGACTGCCTATCCCATAATAAACCAGCCCTCCCCCAGCACTTCTTGAAATGTGTTTCCGCAAAAGCAGGCACTATGTTAGTTCACAGGGACATTTTTTAGTAGGTCAGAGCAGTCAGATTTCTTCTGGGCATTGGTAAAAAATACCCGACAGCTCTGCGGCATCTCGCACGACTGTCTGAAAGCCTTCGTTGGAAGTTCATTATTTGTTAATCTCTTTTTTCAAGTGTGTTTTCATCACACAGTCAGAAAACCACATGGTGGATCAGAAAACACAAAACACAGCAAGTGTTCATCACAAAATATAGTATCTTGTGGATTATTAGTCCCCTGAAAACTGAGCAAGGCGAGGGGTTTGTTCAGACTGTGCGGTCAAATACACCCCTGGGAATCACAGCAGACTTCCAGGAGCATTTACTTGCCAGGAAGAGAAATGCAGTCTGAGACAGATGAGAGCACCTTGCTTCAGGGTGCCAAACGCCTCTAGGTCTTGGATGTTGTGAGTACCACAGCACCACATAAAGACAATGAGAAATGGAGTTTCTCAGCATTTCTGAAAGTCGAATCCAGTTTGAAGACCAAGAACGAAGAGAAAACATTTTGCTATAACCTATTTTGTAACAACTACTGCTCAGAGCCCAACCTGAGCAAATCCAAACTTCTGATTGCTGTGTCAGTTTGGATTCAAACCCTGAAATTTCAAGGGGTCAGGATGGGATCCTGATCACCACAGGCAGCATCCCCCAAAACTGATATTCCATCTACCTCTGCTAATGCGTTGCCACTGATTTCCTGACAGCCCAGAAAGCGAAGTCTCACTTGTCTGAAATAAGGCAGATTATGTTGATGCCTGGTGCACTCTTTCTTTTCCAGAACTCATTGCCTGTTGCACTGGCAGTAAATCTGGCCTGTACCCTCTGTACAGTGTTAGTTTTGTTTATATATGTTTTGTAGATGGGACAGATGGGAATTACCAAACTCATGGATATTTTTCAGGGTTTGTGTTATGAAGACAATGGTCTAAGGAAAGAATACCAAGAATTTCTCAAAGTTGGTTTCACCCCTGAGCAGCCATAGTCTTGGCTGGTGGTGTGAATGGTGGCCTGAGTTCTCCTCAAGTCAGTCTCAGCAAGACTGAGCTGCTAGTGGCTCCAGAATCACAGGCACACTGTGACATGATTAACTCAAGGGAAGAAAAAAGTATAAAACAAACATTTTAGAGTAAGAAAAGGGTTTTGCTTAATTTTACAAAGTTGACTAGTGTTTCTTTTGAAGGTGTTTTATTTTGTTGGGTTTTTTTTTCTTTTTCTTTTTGTTCTGGTAGCATGCAGAGTCCTGCAGCTGATCTGCTTTGCTCTCAAGATGCAGTAGCAATAAGGATTAATATATAGCAACAAAACCTAACGAGGTCAAGAGCTTATTTGTTCATCTAAATAATAAAGAGAATAATTAATTTCTGTTTCTGGGAATTGGTTAGACTGTTGAGCTTTCTGTCCATGTAATAGTCTACCAAAATACCCATCAGCATTTAAACTGGAGGTTAATGGAGGAAATGCCGTTAGGATTAATATACCTAAGTGTAGAGTTAGTTATTGGCTTATGCTGGGCATTGATAATACCACTGCTTCTGGCTCTCTATCACAGTGAGCTGTGAGAGGGCTTCCCCAGATAAACCTCCTCCCAGCAACAACTCTCCTGGTACCTGTCCCACCATTTTGGGTCTTCTCCAAAGAACTGGAAGCTCATGGGCATTGACAAATAACGTGACATGGTTTTACTGAGCTTTTGCAGATTTTTGCTGATCCTGTCTGACCAAAGGACAGCTACTCAGGCCCCTCCTGCCCTGTGACTGTCAGGCTGCACTGATGCTCATTCGGATGGGAAGGGAGTCACCTTTGCCAGTACCATTTCCCTGGTGACTCTAGCAAAGAGGGGATAATGTGCTGAAGATGTGAGCATGTTGTAATGGAAAAAGCACACTTGTGCATGGGCTCAGTGCTTGTAACAGGAAAACTCTTCAATGACCACCAATCCTGGGAGTTATCACTGGCAGTGATGCACAGTGTATAGGTTGGGATAGGTTATTTAAAGTCTGAATCTGGATACATCTAATGATTACTCCTTAGTTTTTGAGGATGATTTTACAGGGGTGGAAGTTATAAAGGGATTCAGCGTTGGGAACTTTTGTTTTCCCTTCCCCTGAAGCTAGTTTGCTTCAGGTTCAAGCTCCTAAAACAAGCTGCAGAGAGCAGATAGGACAAGCCCACACTATAGAAAGTCTCTGCACATACTGACCTGCATGTTCACACCAGACAAGATCAAGTGCAACCCAGTGAGGGCAACTTGGTTCACTTGGAGTCATCACTATGGTGCATCTCAGAGGGGTTTCAAAGCCTGGGGCCACCAGGTCAATCAGTGAGATGTGGGCTCCTTCTGGGTAATGAGCTTGTGTTATTGACTGCAGGCATCATTGAGAACAAACAAATACTTAAAATAAACATGCTGCCCATGCCTACTCAGCTCCAAAGAAGGCCATAAAATCTATTCCTGAACTCTGCAGAGACCAGCAGAAGCTGGTTCAAAGTTTGCTGAAATTACTAAGAGTCTTTCCCTGTTCTGCCTCTAAATGACACACACGAGTTCTGCAGGCTTTTAATCTGGCTTCTTCTGTATAACTTGGCTTCACACATGGAGACTTCACAGGAAGAGAAAAATACCAAGCAAATGGGAGTAACAGAAAATGCCTTTTCCAAATGCAAACAGAAATCATTCAATCCAGCATCCTTAGCCAAACCTCTGAAGCTGCTAAATATCGTTAATAGGTTTGCCCTGCAGAAGAATAAATGTATATTCTCAGTTGTCTAAGGCTAATTAAAAAACCAAATAAGTTGGATACTGGTTGATTTACAGCATCATTTCAGCCTGGACTCACCTACGGACTGGAATGAGTTGCTATTAAAAGTGGCATCCAGTTGTAGTGCCTTTGCTGAGGTATTCAGGTTATTTAACCCAGTTTAGTCAGTCTCAGAAACACAGAGAGTTTTGTTACACCTCAAGCTGCAAGCAGCCAGCGTGCCTTTACAGAGAGTCCCGTCAACTGAGCCCCAAATGTCTCTATATCACATAAAACACACACCAAGTAAAACAAAAGTTTTAGACAATCAGATGCCTCCTGCTTTACAAGACTAAACAGTCAGAAGGTATTGAACAAGTTAAGTGGGGATAACCAGTGCTACTGCAGTTTTAAACCTACCACATTTGCCCATTTTCCACAGGTTACGTGTCTTTAGGTGTCCTTTCTTCTGGGTAAGCTACAAATAACTTCTGTGCAGCTGCAGGGACAGTTTGAGGATGCAGCACAGCTAAAGCTGTCTGTCCTTAGGAGTATAAAGCTCAAGGAGAGGGGTACAGCACAGTGACCCTTAATTTGAATTCACTAATCCCCTTCTACTCCATGGGAAGGAGAGTTTGGACCTGTGTTCAGGCATAAGAAACTACACCACCATCCTCAAATCCCATGTTTCTCCTCCCAGACCTCCCTGCCTGTGGTGGGACTTGTAACAGTTGGTAGATACAGGACAGGACCCTCTGTGACTCCCCAGGGAATTTCCCACCGGCAGTACTGGAGTTTGAGGGTCTGGCCTGGTGTTTTGTAACCCTACCTGATAAACGGCTCTGGAAATGCACCATGGCTTCAGCATGAGCTGCAGGACCCTCAGGTTTCCAAAGCGGCAAGTCCTTAGAGCCCGGGATGTCAGGCTCCACACCAGGCTGTCCCAGCTGTAGAGAAGATCCTCAAAGCCAAAGAGCACAGCAGCCATGCCAGCTCCCCGTGTGAAACACCCCAGACTCCACGATCAGCTAATCCCAAGGCGCCTTATGAACTGGGAGGTTAAAAAGTCACTGCAATTTCCATCAAAAGAGGAGAAGAAAAAGAAAGCAAACAAAACCCAAACCCCAAACCACACCAAACCACCAAACCAAACCCAACAAAAAAAACCAGCAGCCAAAATAAACTGTTTGGGGATGTGTCTCTCTCCCTCCTTGCACACGCCCTTCAGGATGTGGTTTCTCCCTCTGTGTATCTTCTCAAAGCGAGTTCTGCTGCACCCCAGGATGAGCAGGGAAGAAGGAAAAATACCTCTCCTGACTTAGGAAAGCAATCACAAATCCCTCGCAAAGGGCTTCTTGGTAGCACTGCATCACTTCCCAGCTCTCTGCTGCAGAACCAAGAAGCAAACTCGGATCCAAAGTCATCACTTTGCAAAGCTCAGTCCTGGGACTCCATCCAGAGGGAGGAAAAAACTGCTCGCTCTCCCTCTGCCAGCATTCCCAAGACATTCCAGTATTGGGCTTAACTCTTTCAAACACTTCCAAAGAACAGCTGAGAAGACAGCTTTGCCACATGCAACGCTTCATCCTTTTGTTTCATGTATTGGCTAGCCAATGCACAGTTACACCCCAGTCCCTTTTCCACCCACCTATCTGTGCTGGACCCTCTAGAGGTTTTGGACTCAGAATCACAGAATCACAGAATCACAGAATCACAGAATATTAGGAGCTGGAAGAGACCTCAAAAGATCACCAAGTCCACCCCCCCTGCCTGAGCAGGATCATCTAGATTAGATCACATAGGAACGTGTCCAGATTGGTCTTGAATGTCTCCAAAGAAGGAGACTCCACAACCTCTCTGGGGAGCCTCTAAGGAGTTATCGTTATCTACACAAGGGTTTGTCATATCAGTTAGAGAACCACAAAATCCATGCAGTTAAATTGCAACAGCTTTTCTGACTAAATCTCATGAGTGCTCCTTCAACCTATGGATTTAATAACCAGGTAAGAAAACTGAGGTGGAAGTAGTTTCACCTCAGGTGTGTTGAAAACCCTTAGAGACAGCTGTCTGTCAGTGCTGTTTGTCACTCATTTAATTCTTCCTTCAGAGGAATGCACACAAAGAAGCAGGAAGACTTAGAGGGAGCAGATGGGAGGCAGCTGGGGAGTGCCTACATGGAGGCACTTCTGAGGAGGCAAACAGGACAACGCTGCTTTGGGCTAAAATTGTGAGGGACCTGCATGCACTGAGTGCCTAAAGCTGCTGGTTAGAATCATGGAAACAGAATCACAGAAGGGTTCGGGCTGGAAGAAACCTTAAAGTTCATCGGGTTCAAGCCCTGCCATGGGCAGGGACACCTCTCACTAGACCAGGTTGCTCAAGGTCCTGTCCAACCTGGCCTTGAACATCTCAAGAGAAGGGGCAGCCACCACTTCCCTGAGCAACCTGTGCCAGTGGCTCACCACCCTCAGAATGAAGAATTTCTTCCTTACATCTAATCTAAGCCTACCACCTTCCAATTTAAAACAATTCCCTCTCATCCCATCACTGTGGCCTTTNGGTCTCACAAGAGCAGAGTAGAGGCAGAGAAACACATCCCTCAATCTGCTGGCCACACTCCTTTTGATGCAGCCCAGGATACAGTTGGCCTTCTGGGCTGCAAGTGCACGTTTTTGGCTCATGTCGAGCTTCTCATCCACCAGCACCCCCAAGTCCTTCTGGGCTGCGCTGCTCGCTATGGTTTAGCAAGCTGAGAAGCCATCATTTCCCCAAAGCCTCAGTTTCTTCTCTGATTCAACTCCCTGGATGGGGAAGGAGCAGGAACATTCATCTCTGGCTGGTTTCCTGCAGATCTGTCCTATTCTGACCCCATCCATTGCTAGATCTTTGAGGACTGGAGGATGTGGAGTGAGCAGTGCATCACGATAACAGCACAAAGATGCTCATCAGCTCATTGACAGGGCACGTGGAGGCCCAGGAAAGTACAGCTGCAGAATTAATATTGTCAGCCTAATTGCTTCTTCAGAACATCATTTTTAGAGTAGCATCATAAAATATGGTAATAAAATCGTAATAATATTTCCTTCAAACTTGTTAGAAGCTATTCATTCTGCAAAGTGCAGTTTTCTTTCCTCCTCTCTCCCACCCTGCCTGTCTGCTCAGTGTCCAGGCTTTGCTGCTGCTCTCCCTGTGCTCATCACCTCTCGGTGATTTCTTTGCCTGCCCATAAACTAGGTAATGAGGCAGTGATGTAGACAAAGGACAAGGAACATCTCCATTGTAAAGCCTCATTTGGAGGAAAGGTGGGTTTTTTTTAAAAAAATATATATTTAGCTTGACTAGACATTATTTGCTCTAGGCTACAGCCTGGTGTATAAGATCTCTGCCTGGGAGCACAAGAGAGGAAAAGAAAGAAATGTGTTTGATAAAGGAAAATGGGGTGTGGAGGGGGGAAGAAACCATAGAGAGTGATTGCTCTGGGATGTGACCTAACTCCTCTGGTATTCTGCAAAGGGGGAGAAGAGGGGAAATGGAGGGTTTGCTGCAGTTTTAAAATTAGCTACTCCACATGTGCATACAGCCTTTCTGTACTCTCGAAAGGAGACTCTCAGCCCCCCATCCCAACTCAGTAATTACTCAACAGCCGAGGGCAGCTCTGAAGAAGGCTTTTCACTTGGCTGATGACATAATCAGACTTTCTGAAAACAGTTCCCCTACGTATATATTTAATTGATGAAGTGAAGCAGTCTCCTTAGGAGTCACTTGAGTCTATAGGAGGCCCAGTGAGCATTTCAGTGTGTAGATTTGCCTTCATGATTAGATCAGATTGTTTGGTTTCCTGCAGAGGTTTTCCTGCTGATTAGACACATACTATTTTTTGAGGGGGTAAAAGCTGTCTGAATACAGATTACCCATCCCACCTTGCAGCTTCCGAGGGAATTGAAACTGCAGACATTTCTCAGACAAAGCCAGACCATCCCCTCCAGTGCTGGGGGTTACACCACCAATGATGATCTTTTCCAGGGATACCCATAGAAGAGGCTATTCAAAAAGGCCTGAAGAGATTATTGCTACAGGGAGTGGCAGAGAAAAAAAATACCAAGAACCAGCAACTTGGCTTTTGTGCTGGTGCACACTTTGAGTATTTTGTGTAATATCACTTTACATTTCTATAAACCATGCTGAGCTTCACCTTCACTGAGGTCAGTTAGGGGAAAACAAAAAAAAAGCCTTTTGCACTTTACATAAATCTATAGACATTTGCAGGTCTTTTCATCACAGCCTCTCTAATTATAAACTGATTATTTCCCACTGTTTCTGAAAAAATGTCAGGCAAACCTTTACTACGAAACCTCCCACGTTTTACTGACAGTCCAAAGGCTGTTACTAGGGTATAAAAATGTTTCCCTATTTCCCTTGAAAGAAAAAAAAAAAAGAAAAAAGATCCCAAAGCCTTTTGGACTGCTGTGTTTTTTCATGGGACTTTCACCAAAACTTGAAGGCTGGGGGTGGACTTCCCAGTGCAAGCCCAGGAGACAGCTGTTCCACACCACAGACCCTACAAATCACTGCTGTGCACTGATGTAGGCAGACGCTGCCTGCACTGGGTGCTCAACACACAGGTCCATGTTTTGCCTTTAGGCAGATTGTATATTCTGGCCTCAGAAAGAGGAGTTCAGCATCTCTTGCCAGCGTGCTCTTGAGTAAATCTCTACCCACGACTTTCTGATGGGCGTGGATGTATTTCGATGAATGTGTTGATGCATGTGTTGAAAGACAGACGTGCTGAATGGAGGGCGGTTTCCTTTGAGCTTGCTGTAGACATACCAGAAACATCCTGCTTCTGCTCAACATATGGCCCCGACGGTCCCTGCAGATCCAGCACTATGTGGTCTTTTAGTTCTTTTTTTTTCAAATGCATTACCCTTTTTGATCTTTATTTCTCCATAATGTTAAGAGGATTAATGTTGTTGGATCTTCGTATCTAAAGTTCCCTTTCATCTTGCAGCTTCATTCTTTCTTATGTTGTAGATGTTTTTCTGAGATGTTTAACTAGCTGCATTTTCCTCCTTGTCCCTCAATGACACATCATTTTCATGGGAACAGTTAGAGATGACCCACAGCCAAGTGATCAAACACACAGAGAAGGAGCCATCCCCTTCTTTCACATGTGCCCACACAGAGCTGGGTTCATTGGTTGGGACTTACAGAAGTGACATCCCTCCTGCACTGAAACACAAAATCTGTGAAGATTTATAAATGGCTGTTGGGCAGCAAATCCACTTGAGAACCTGAGCCTCTGAATGCCGAATTCCCACCCCAACCAAGGTGGTCTTGTCCTTCATGTTGACCCATTTGGTCTTCTCTGTCTTTCTCCTGAAAAGTGACCTTGCTGCCACCCAAGAAGTGACCATGGAGATTTTCTACATGTCTGAGGGGTTTCTGCATGTCTAGGAGCTTCCCAGAGAACAGATACTATTGGCTTTCCTTCTTGTACCTTTCCCAGGTTTTGTACTTTGTGTAAGAACAGATTTGAGAGAGGGTTTTAGAAGGAGCTAGGAATGGCATTTGAGTTGAAGATTAAATCCTCAGCTTTGAAGACTATATTATATAATACCTATGTTCTAGGCAAAGAAAACTCACCTGAATTTAAAAAGACAGTGAAAATAAAGCATGGAAGTCTAGACTGGGTCTTCTGAGATCTCTGATGGACTAAGGGTCTGCTGAACCTACAATCATTTTGGATTACTAAGGATCATGATGTCAGCCCAGCTGGGCCACAAGAAAAAAACAATGATAATGATAATGATAATGCCTGAACCTTCTCAGACTTGTAGAGCAGGCACAAATATCCTTATCTAACCTCTCTGGAGCTGTAGGTAAAGAAGCTGTATTTGGAAATATCTTCCCAAAGATCTGGTTTCCCATGCAAATATGATGACTGTGCCTGCACTGCTTCATTCACCTTCTGGCTCTCACACATCAGGAACTACAAATACTGTAGATATAACCACCCCTCACACCCTGGACTGCCACCACTGACTGCCCTACAACCCTCTTGCAGGGAAAATGCAAGAAAGTGAAGACTTCTCAAGCTAGTTACATTTCAGGATGAACATCACAAATCAGAAACCCTGGCTAATTTCCTCAAGATGTTCTCACGGGTCCATATGGCCTAAAATGTTCCATAATGAAATGAGCTGCTGCTTTGCGGTAACAGCTGAATGAAAATTTACTATTCCAGTCATCCACCTTGATCATAACATTTCTAAAGCTCTTTGTAAATGTAAAGTGCTCTAGTAGCACTAACTATTATCATTATGTGAATGGCAGCTCCTTCTGTGCAAGGCTGTACGTGTCCTCACTTTAGAGGGTTTTTTATTGACTGACACAGGAGAGTATGTCATATCCTCCAATCATACACATTTCATTTCCTAAAGCAAGCTGTGTTAGCAATTTAACAAGGTTTAAAAGTAGGTGAATCCTATAAAGCTGGGCTCGTACTTGTCCCTAATATTCTGCCAGCTAAAGTGATTTCACTTCTACTATGCAGAAACGTGAAAGAGATTGTGTGGAGATTTGCTATTCAATCCTCTTTCTCTGTGAATGAGTCTGCAGGAGGGGATGTAGGTCAGGACAGTGTATTAAGTAAATAGTGTAGAACAGCCGCAGAAAGTGAATGGTGAGATCTTAAATACGATTATTCACTTTGGAAACCCAAGCTTATGATTAACTCTGATCCCGCTGGGGACTGTAACGTCCTGTGACCAGGGTGTCCAATCAAAGCAGCACGCGCTTGCACATGCCCATCACCACAAGATTTAACTTCATGCTGCTCCCTGGTATTACAGAAACACTCAGGAGAATTATTTTTGACCAGAAGAAAACAGAAAAAAAAAATCCCAGCCTGCTTAGGAGGCAGGTATGAACATGGAGCAATGTAAAGCTCATCCAGCAGCTGAGCTCTTTCACTTCCATGTTATTCTCCTTCCTCTAAAATAGCCTCCAGCAAGGTTCAAGGGTGAAGCAATACAAACCTGAGCCAAACCCGTGTTTGTGCCCAACGGGTTTCAGACTGAGGATTGAACACACCGACTGTTCATGGAAAGTGTCATGCACTTGAGTTACTTTTCTGGTTTCAAACTTTTGCATATTCCTTTGGTAATTGAAGCAAGTGTTTCCCTTTATCACAGAATCACAGAGTGTTAGGAGTCAGAAGGGACCTTGAAAGGTCATCTAGTCCTACCCCCCTGCCTGAGCAGGATCACTTAGATCAAGTCACACAGTAATGCGTCCAGATTGGTCTTGAATGTCTCCAGAGAAGGAGAGTCCATGAGATGTTTCTTGACACCTCTCCTACAGCCTGGGCTTTGCTTAGGCTCCACAACTTCTCTGGGCAGCCTGTTCCAGTGATCTGTCACCCTCACAGGGAAAAAGTTTTTCATTACATTCAGAGGGGACTTCCTCTGCTCCAGCTTGGACCCATTTCCCCTTGTCCTATCAATGGCCATCACCGAGAAGAGCCTGGCTACATCCTCCTGACACCCTTACCATATTTATAAACATTAATGAGGTCACCCCTCAGTCTCCTCTTCTCCAAGCTGAAGAGACCCAGCTCCCTCAGCCTGTCCTCATAAGGAAGAGGTTCCACTCCATCATGTTGGTGGCCCTGCACTGGACTCTCTCAAGGAGTTCTGTGTCCTTCTGGAACTGAGGGGCCCAGAACTGGACACGATATTCCAGGTGTGGTCTCACCAGGGAAGAGTAGAGGGGGAGAAGGACCTCTCTGGACCTACTAGCCACCTCCTTTCTAATACACCGCAGGATGCCATTGGCCTTCCTGGCCACGAGGGCACATTGCTGGCTCATGGTCATCCTGCTGCCCACCAGGACCCCCAGGCCCCTCTCATCTGCACTGCTCTCCAACAGCCTAGTCCCGGAGATGTTCCCCGGCACCTTGTGTTCGCATCATATTGAATCATACATTTAGCTTGTCCTTCCCATCCCTGATCAGAAGATGATGGCCAAGCTGTCAAAAGTCAATGGCCTTGGCTGTGAGCTGTGATTTGGAGGACACATCGCAGGTGTCTCTAAACTGGCGCTATATGCTTAGGAGAGAGGATGGGTCTGGCAGCTCAGAAAAAGCCAGTCTGCAGTTCTGCCCTGTGGCAAGAGGGATAATTTAATGGAATGCAGCCTTGCTGTCTATGCAGAGCAAGCCTACATACAGCACAAACAGCCCACTTCAGCAGAACTTTTTTCTTACAACTTATCCTGCAGATATATTTAAGTAGTCTGTCTGATTCAGACCCAGCGGTAACACTCACTGCATTCAATGAGTGATACAAAGTCCTTTCTGTTCGCAGACAAGAGCTCAGCATTTCATTAAAGAAGAGGAGGGCAAAGGGAACACATTTTAGAAAATCAGTGGTCCAGATTTCTCATGTTTGATCTTGCTTATGGGTTGGAAAGTCTGTTCCTGACTAAGTTAAAGCCCATATATTTATTCTGAAGCTCCTAATAAATGATCCTTACAAATAAATAGTGGTCTGGCTGGTTGGGATGTGATTGTCATTGGGCAGAGAGGAGAGATAGAATATAAACAAGTTAAATATAACCTTCAGAGTAAAATTGGGAGGGATCTGGTCCTATTCCAGAAAACTCAGCAGTTTCCTGAGCAACATTAGACGAGTCACATAACTTTATGGGTCTCCATTTCCTCAGCAGATTAATTCACTGACATTTGTCAGGCGCTATGAGATCTCAGGGGAGCTTTTTTACATTAAAAAATAAATATGTGTTCAGCCTGCTAGAGATCCAGCTCGTCATATCCCCCAAGAGCTATGCAGTAAAAAGCAGAAATACTTAAAATATCTCAGATCAATAGTGTACCCTCTGTGTTGAACGCTCCTACACTGAGCATCAAAATAGGCATAACTATGGGTGAGTAAATGTTCCCTGAGGTGAAGACTGGTTATGTGTATACATGTTCCCCAGGGGAATAGCATCCAGGCATGTTAAATGCACATACGGAGGATGCTGTGGAAGAAGGTGGTGGCACTGCTGGCTTGGGGACGCTACAGTCCCAGAGCGAGCCGTGCTGAGCTGTCACCACCACAACACACAGTGCATGCTCACACTCCACGCTCATTCACAGCACCTTCACTGCGACAGGCTCACGTGGGGCCGTTTGGTTGTTTCTGTTGCCACAGCACAATTAATCTGCAGATGGGAAATCAGGGATTACTGCACCGAAACACAGCTTCGCGCTGTGACATCTTCCCAGCTGGGACCTTCTCAGTAGAGCATCAGTGTTGACCTCTACCCCATTTGCTCCCGAAGCAGAGGCCCCTGTGGGCTGCGCTAATGGAAAATCTCCATTTGTGTTCTAGGACAGCGCTGGATCCACGCCATCTGCAGCGATAATGAATGCACAGTTGACAGAAGATGATAACTAGCACTTCTCTTGCTGCTCATCTTAAAACCCTGTACAAACATCAGCTTCTATTGCCTCATGGTGCTTTGGGACTTCTGTATTTTTGAGCTGCTACCAGCAGGGACAAGAGCGCTGAAGTGCCTACGTGGGAAAGCCAGTCACAGAGACTGTCAGTCCTGGGCTTCCCTTCCTCTGGCTGTTTTCTATAGCTACTATTACACCCACACACCCACCAGCCTTTCTAGATGGGGTCTGAAGTTTCAGAAGGTAAAAATAGTAGCCCAGTCTCCATCTGCAGAGGTGGAGTACAGTTAATCAAACTCCCCCAGGCTCTGCCTTCCAACCTGATGGTTTGCAATGTGGAATCCAAACTCGCTGTCTAGCTTGTTTGCTCATACCTCCTGAAAAGGGAGAAAATGGATTGAAAGCTATTCGATAGAGGCAGCCACTTCATTGTTACTATGAACAGAAGACTAAAGCTCTTCAGAAGTTAAAACAAAGAGGATTTACGCTCTGGATTTAGAATTTTATGACTCATCCCTATTTCAGCTGTTAAAAGTGGCTGTCATTTCCCCTGCCCCAAAAACATGGAACCCATAAGCTCTTTGCTGTCCTTATCTTGATGCACAAAGAATTTGAATGTTCACTGTTGCTATCTGGAGCTTGACTTCCTGTTATTAAGAAGGACATCCTAGTATTTAAGAACACAAGTTTTTTATTTTTTTCCACTTCTTCAAGCCAGGCAGAATGTCTAATGATTCTGGGGTTTGTTTCCTGCCTGTAATTAAGTAGGTCACAGCTGCAAAGCAAGAGAACAAGAAAATATTCAGATCACACAAAGCCAAGAATGATAAAATCATTTGCAGCTGAAGGATACAGCAAATTTTCTTAAAAAAAAAAAAAAAAGAGAAGTCTAAAGTCTAAGGAAAATAAATATAGGAACTTTTAAGAAAATTATGAACTTAGAAGTTCTGCCCAAGCACCCCAGTAGCTTGGAAAAAAAAAGAGTGATCAAAACCCAGCTAATGTTGTACACAAGTTGACTAGATTTATGTGGTTGAAAGAAACTCATGCCATTGCTTAAGGCCATATATTTTATCTATGCAGTTCTCTTTGAGCCACATGCAAGTTTGCCTTCATTTCTTTTGGGCAGTTACCACCACACCACATGTGACAGCCCTCTGTGTCTGCCTGAAATGCCATGTGGTGCCCGCTCCTGTGTGTCCCCCACAGCACACACCCCGCGCAGCTCCAGATCCAATTTGTGACTACCCAGACACAAAGCTCCCATGGGGCTGAAGGTCTTTTGATCTGCTTTCATGGTTCTTGGTGTTATGCTGTCCCAATTCATCTCTGTTTAGGACAGTGAGATGTTCTTGGTCCTTGCGTGACTGCCCTCACCCCACAAACAAACACTGGCAACATGTGGTCCATTGTTCTTAATGACCCATGCATGAATGGGTTGAAGAACATCCTCTGAAGGGCCCTGGCAGTAGTGGTAGAACTGGGATTCAGCCTCAGCATGGACAGGCATCCACTGAAAGAGCCATGCCACAACCTTGCAAAGCCAGGAGAAGCTTCCTTTGTAGAGCTGAGCTGTCAGCCTGTGTGAACCAGGCACTTCAGGATAAAGTTGTTCCTCACTGACCCCATTTGGGTTATTGCAGGATTCAGTAGGAACATAAATGACTGCACATTTCCATCATGGTGCTTTTGCCTAGGCTTTGGTAGAAACACTCCTACAAGTCATTTCTTGGCCAAGAGGAGGGGACAGACAGCATCAATCCCACCACTCTCATCTTCCCCAGGTACAGTGCCTGGGACTACTCTGCTCCATCATGAAAAGGACAGGAAACATGGTACTCAGTGATAAGAATAGACCTATTAAATGGTTGCCTTGGTCTAAAGTGCAATAGAGTCATGTCGCTAATGCACCATAGCTGTAACAATAGGCTTCTTATTCTGTGCAGGGAGAGAAATGGTCTTTGAGAAGATTTATGTCTGAAGCCCACCAAAATCAACACTGTACAGGGCAGTGGTCCAGACAGAAAAGAATCACTGCCTTGGCAGGAAACACCCTGTGTGAACTGGTTTGATTTCAAAATGGGGTATTTGCATTTGTCAGAAGAGAGATTAAGATATGGACAGAACAGCAAGAATGAAAGCATATTTCTGCTTCTATAAAAACGGATTGGGGGAGACATAAGTCTCAGCAATTATAAATTGGTGATGACCTCATGTTTACTCAGGCTCTGATTGGGAAACTGTCATGGGAAAGAAAAGTCCACATAGATGGTATTCTGGGCTCTGTCCCTGTCTGACCGGACGTGGTCAGTTCATTCCAGGATAAGAGAACATGAACATTTTCATGCTGGTATTTCTTGGCTTTGCAAGCTAGGAACTAGGAGGCAGAGATGGTCAGTGCCTCCCTGATGGGCAATTGTGAAACAAACAACGAGGGGATTCTCAGAGGCTGGTGTCTGGGGAACTTGAGGCCAGTCTTCACAAAACACTGACCTCATGGGAGAGGGCCTGTGTGCAAGAGAATGATGGAACATACCCTGGGCTGCAGAAAATCCCTTATCTGTCCTCAAGTGATTCAGGATATATGTATTTCACAGAATATGAAAGTCCCGTCCAACCTGGTCTTGAACACTGCTAGGGAGGGTGCATTTGCAACATCTTTGGGTAGCCTGTTCCAGCCCTTCACCACCCCTGTGACTTCAGTTCTTTGAGTGTGACCATCCAGCCAATTCCTTATCTACCCAGTGGTCCATTCATCAAATTTAGAGACAAGGATGTAATGCAGGACAGTGTCAAATATCTACAAGCTCAGGTAGATTATGTCAGTTGCTCTTCCCTTATACACTTGGCCCTAGTTCTTATTTCTCTCCCATCTTTTTAAAAATAAGGGTTATGTTTCCCCTTTTTCATTCAGTGGCAACTTTGTCAGATTGCCTCAACTCCTCAGATGTGATGGAGAGTGTCTTAGCCACTTCAGCCACCAGTTCCCTCTAGACCAGTGGATGTATCTCATCAGGTCCCATGGACTTGTGCAAGATGGTTCCTTTCACCTTCAGACCCTTAAATAGAGGAAAACAGAAAGAGAAAATACCAGTACTGTGCTCTATAAGAGACCATAGATATTCAGAGACCTCAGATGTTCAGAGACCTCACAGAGTCTCTTGGCCTTTGCAGAAAAACATCCATACTGCCTACACCCTTGTCCTGGATATTTCAGCAATTTCCCTTCCAGTCTAGGGCAGATAACAACATCCATGGATTAATATAAAACAAAACTCAGAAATGAAAAGTTGCTGCTGCAACCCAGAGTCTGGCCACCACCACGGCGTCTGCTGTGACTGATTGTAAGGAAGAGGGGTTAGATCATCTGTTGGCATCAGCCTGATTATCTTTCCCTTGACACCATCCTCCAGAAGCTGAAGTTTGGCCCCAAGGCCACTTTAACCACTCCCTGGTGACTGATTGGATATGTTGGAATGCACAAACATAAGTGTGCTTTTAAAAATCAACGTCCTCTGGTTTTATGACTCTTCTTGGCCGTGTTCCCACTTGCTGTAACTGAAGCAAACCCTATTTTCATCTTCAGGAAACTGGCACTATTGGTGCATTTGGAAGTTTACAGAAGGATACACGATGGCTGCCTTACAGCTAAGTCCAGGATGGAAAAAGGAAGCTTTCCAACATTTCAGAGTGGAAATTATGAAAATTAGAAAGCCTCCTCCTAGTCCCTTGTGTGGTTTGCAAACATGGTCTGGGTGGAGAGATGCTGGAGAGGGAGGAAGGGGGTGTGGATGTGCACTTCCAGCTAAAGGGAGCCCTGAAGTTTGATCCTGCTTCAAACACACCCAGATTTGCATGGTGTAGCCAGTTCACCTTGGCTTTAACCCTGAAAACATCCTGGCTGCCAAGAGGCAATGACAACATTGGCTGGGTCTTGCAGAGGACTGGAGAGGAACAGTGTCTGTGGAGCCTTTGTAATATGTAAAGCCTGATGTATTATAAGGAATCATTTTAAATTGAGTCCTAGGATCGCCAAGCTTCCCTCTTGCACTAGCTCATCCATCATATTAGCCTTGACAAGCTTTCTTGGATGGTATTTTCAAGATTGGAAACTCCAGGCTCTGCCCTCAGGCAACAGTAGCAGCTTTGAGCTCAGCTATGAGGAGAGTCCAGTCTGTGAAATGTTTGCAAATCACTTTTCCTGGTTTTTTTTTTTTTTTTTTTTTGTGAAAATATGGATCTTTAATGAGGACAAACTACCTGTGGGGATTTTATCTTGCTCCTCCTCCTCCTCCCTGCTGTCCCCTGATGGACTAAGATTGATTAATGGAAAGCTGAAAGACATAATGTCATTTGTTTCTGGTCTCATTTAGTTTTTTAAGATGCTCCAAAGCATCATGGCTAATATTACAAACAATGCAGGGAAAACCTTGTGGTTAGAGATATACCTTGGCTACCGAATGCACAGCACAAGGAAGTTGTTGCGGAGAGCTTTTTTTTGAGTATGTGGAGGAGGAAAATCTCACTGACTTTCTCCCCTCTGAAAAGTGGTAATTTCTCATGGATCACACTGATCAGGAGCACACTGATCTGGTGCTGTTATCCTGAGCACCTCACAGTGCAGTCACTCAGACAAAACTCAGCATCCCTTTCAGATGCAGCAAATACAGGCATTTATGCAGGAAACCAGTAGGAGATAGATGTTGCCTTGAATGTCAGATTATAGATATTCTGCAATGAAAGAGAGGGTGCAAATACAGGATGCAGTCCTTTTCCAATCTTCCCAGCTGCCTGGTACTCAAGTGAGGTGTCTGGCACTTTGTCAAGCCATCGGTCATAACACTACACTGTGCATTTTCAACCATCTACTTCTGGTGTCATTATCTCAAGCCTGCAGGAATGTAAACATGGAAGAATAACTCAGAAGATGGCTGTGGCACTGTCCTTCAGAGCAAGTTCATACCTTCCCTCAGGCTCTTTGAACACATCTCAAAAAAACTTAGTGCCATGAGCTCTCCAAAATAAACTCAAACACCTAAAATTGAATGACTGCTTCTGCAAACACTATCTCAAGGACACAGATGGAAGTCTGGAGCACAAAACCTTGCTGCTTGGCACCTTCTCTACATCTGATGGATTCATCCATATGATGGACAAGAGCATGTGTCGTTTCTCTTGTGACACAAGAGCTTTGCTGGGGCTTAGGTGGTGATGTAGCAACACACAGTGATAAGGGAGCAAAGCCTTTTGCCTTTCTCTGACTCCAAAGACAACACAGTCATCAAGTTATGCTACAGTTTTCCATCTGATCTATAGGAACTTCAGGTCACCACCAGGACTATGACCACAGGGCCCCCAGAAGTATCACTGACAGTTTCAGTAAGGACAATGGTAGTCTTGCTCTTTGCTGCAAAGCCAGTAACTATACCACAAAACCACACTTTTTGTTAGCACACAAGCTTGCAGTGTACTTGGAGGTCTTGACTAAAGGAACAACTAGACAGAGAAAACCCTTGCTCATCTGCACAGTTCCAGCATGAATGAACTGGGTGCTTTGGAAACTGATTTATATCTTCTCTAAAAGAGGGTGCAGCCCATCTGTTTTGCAGTGTACATGCTCCCCTACAACTCTGCTCCAGGGACAGACTCCCCCTAGTCCCACAACTATTGGAGGTGGGACTTCCCAGGACAAACCTTGGGCTGATAAACCAAAAATCCCCAAGGCCATGTGTGTCAGACTTCTGTTATGGGGATGTTCATATCTGATCTGGGTTACACTGACCAGATCTGGGTCATGGACCATCTGGGTCTGGTCTCCAGGAGTAAACATGCAGTGCAGACATGGCAGTCTGTGTTTATCACCTCTAACTGGAAAGGCATTTTCTCACTCTATGGTTAATGGAAGATGGATGCTAACACAGAGGGAAATTCATGCCATCCTTTGAACATACGAGTGTGAGTTGCCACCAGAAAGCACACATTACTCTCCTCTTTGACTACTTAAAGAGGCCTAAAAAAAACCGTAAAAATTATTACAGTTGCATGACAAACTTATAAATGTAGAATGGCTAAAAGGAACAAGTGGAATGCAGCTGTCATGGGAAATACATACTAGCAAGAACATCAACCCCTGCTTTTAATCTCTCTTAGATGAATTCCCCCAAAACACATCTCATCCCATCATTCATCTGTTGGGAGCTGGCGGGGTGGAAAATCCCTGTGGCAGAAACCATTTCAGTTAAGGACAGTTTGGTTCACTCTTGCAGTGATTTCTATTCTGAACTAAAATTCTAAACCAGTAAAATGGTACTTATTCTGCATGTAGACCTCCAAAGGGCAGATGCTTAGTGCAGCAACATTAATTGCAGGTTATCTGTCCTTAGCTATTGTTTCACAGACTTTACCTAACCTATGATGATGCAAAACCTGGAGAGAAAATAAATATCTGTGGTCCCAACCCATCAAGACTTTTATAGAGCTGGAAACTAAAATGAATTTCAACCTCAGTAAAGAAACTTGCTCATATATTTCAAAGTGTGCACCACCATAATTACAACTTCTAAATATATTTCAGAAGTACAGCTGGATTGTAGAGTGTGTGCGGGTGACTAAATCACATAATTTGCCGCCTATTATCTTTTTCAAAAGCTGTTCGTGTGGCATCTTTGGGAAGTGGACACTAATTGCACTCCTTGCCTGTAAAATTTGGAGAGTTTGCTACTTTGGTCCCAACAAGAAACATTAAAGCATAAGAATCAGTCACGTCCACCTGGTAAAATGAAAAGTCACCATGTCTTTGAAGTCACTAGAAATAATTGGGACAGTGAGAATATTTTATACTTCACCAGGAAATAGGCTAAGCTCAGACAGAAAGTTTGACCAGAAGTTTGGAAGCATGTTTGAAATCTAAATCCAACTTTGTGAAGTTCTTCAATCAGGGAAATAGAAGCTGTGTGATTGTCTACAGAACAGATTTCCTTTTAGTCAGAACAACCTTTCATGATTTATATCAGGCTGATTGGAGGGGCCCTGATGCTTGTGAGCTTCGATAAAATCACCGCTGGTGTTCAACCAGCTATGATTTGGACCAAAGATATTCCAAGTGTGAAAATAGAAAAGCTCTGTGCATGAAGGCTAAGTTTGTTGCTCATCTCCTGTTTTATAGTGGGTTTTGTTTTGGTTTGTTTTATTTTCTTCCTTCCCACAAACTTACAGTAATGTGATCTACATAAACGGATGAAAAGATTAATCAAGAAATTAAGAACTGGAAGAAAGCCTGCACTGTACTTTGCACTTCTTGTCTGAAAATGCTGTTAGTTCAGGAAACTGTTGAAGCAACATTTAAGAAATCCTTTGTACAGATCCTGAACTGGTAAAGTCTAGAGGCTTTACTTCTGCTGTTTAAAACCCAGCTGAGGGCATGGCCAACCTTGTGTCTAACATGGTCTCTGTATGGAAAAGCCCTTCCAGGAAGACCCTTGTAAGGCTAGTAAGTTCTTTCACTTTGGGTTCTAGAGCATTTCCTTGAGTACCAACTATTTTGGTACTAAACTATCATAATTCCTGAGCTTTGGGCTGCTAGTGGAGTTATGATCCAGACAAGGTCTCAGCTACCAGAGAAAGCCTTTTGAGCAGGCTTATTAGCTCAATGACCAAAAGGGCCCATGAACTACAGGAACATTTCCACCCCTTTCAGAGCTCTTTTAGTGGAGTCATATGATCTCCCCCTATCTTCCCATCGCCCAAATCCAAAACATTTGGCTCATTTCTGGCTGTCAACTTCTATCCCTGTCTTGCCCTTGCTCTGTCCCCTGACCTACCATTGTTGTCCCAGGGTCATGAAGGCAACAAATGCCAGACTGTAATGAAAAAAGCTTTTCATATTCTGATCAAAATAAAAATTAAATCACTGGAAATTTCACAGGTGAGCCTCTCTTCGTGAGGTCTCCAGGCACTGAATGTTTCTGATAATTCAATTAAGCTCCAACCATTTGAAAACCAATTTGAGAAGCATCCCAGCTCTGAACTCCTCTGAGTTCACCAGTCACTATCCATTATTCTCTGCCATGCTCTCACCTCTTGCACTGATAACCTGCATCCATTTTGGGGGGATGGAGTCTGGCACAGCTCCTGATCCATTTCACAGGAAAGTCTGTTTTGATTTGTTACACCTTTTAGAAGTGTCACAAAATATTACTACTTCCAGACACCTGAGTGGGAGTGCCAAGAATTTATCTGTCTAGGTAGAGTTCAAATTAAACCAATTCCTCCAAAATACTTGTGAACAGGTCAGAAAAGATAAAGCTCAGATGAAGAAGATAAAATTGATGTTTCAGCAGTCACAAGTGATTATATCAGAGCATTTACGGGTGTCAGTTTTGCTACTTAAGATTATTCTTTTATTGCTTTTTTTTTGGACACAATTATTTTTCTATATAGCTGGTGAATAATTCATTGCAAATGAAGTGTTTTTCAAAATGCTGTGACTTTTTTCCACCATTCCAAGTTTTTATATTGGTTTTATCACCTTGAGACTTGAGTGACTTCCAGAAAAAAGCTAAGACAACAGGAGTTTCTTGCTTCAAGGTGTCTCTTCTTTCTTGGACAACTTCCACACTCAATTATCTACTGTTCTTTTGTTATCCACAGTATCTGAGTAACTCCACTGTCACCTCAGCAGTCTATCAATCAGTTTGGTAGGGCTGCTTTCAAGATAAGAGATGCATCTAAAAAATGCCACTACAGGCACTAAGCAAAGGTCTGCAGAACCTGCATGCCAGTGTAAGAATCTGCAAGCAAATAGCGTGAACTGGAATGATCAACTTCCCTTGAGTCACTCAATTGTGTCAGAGCAAGTGCTCACAGCATCACTCACAGAGGCTTGCACGAGAGGGTTTAGTAAATGAGGACCACTCCACCGTGAACACCGCCAGATCTGCCCTTCCTTGCTCTACAGCCCTTGGTGTGGGAGATTTCTGACTTTGCTCTTGAATCCATGCTGAAAAAATGATTAATAACAAGCCAAATCCTGAATTATGCTTTGTCCAGTATATAAAAGAGAAGTCAATAACTCATAGTAGTTAAAGAACAGCAGCAAGACATACCCAAACTTTTTACTGGGTTTGCTTGAAGAGAAAAACTCTTTGCCAAAAACAAAGGTCTACTTGTAGCGTGGGAAAACCTGCCTCAGACTTGGCCTGCAGAGCAGAAAGGCTGATTTTTATATTTTTTTTCATCAGCCCTGGGTTCTCTCTTCTCAAGAGAACTTTATTTATAGGAGGAATGACGTTTCCTGCCACATTCTTAACGTGCTTGCAGCTTGGGATAAGAACATGGGAGCTTTGTCTTCTGCCATCTGTTTTCTATGGTAATAAATATCCATTTACAGTTTTATCTCTGCCTGGTGTGTTTTAAAATCATGATATGAATGAGTGTTCATGGATATCCATTCAGAGAGGAAGTGTCATAGGTAAATACCAGTCCCAGCTCCTTACTGGTGTAGATTTACACTCGCCTAATGGACAGTGGAGTTCTGGCTTGGGGCTCTGGTTGCATTTTTAATCTTAGCTTATCTTCTTCAGAGGCTCAAGAAATAAAAAGCAATATGGACTAAAATCCTGCTGAGTTCAAGCATCCACTGACATGACTGGGCAGAGGGTCTTTAATTTACTGTAGCTGAGTGCTGGGACCCAAAGCTGGGACACCAACTTCAAGACACAATTTAAAATCGCCTTTCCTGCCATATCTGTCCCAGCTTGATTTGTTTCTTACAGCACTTCACTGAGCCTGGAGATGGCCTTGCTTTTCACACAGCATCTCTAGTACCATCCTTTGAGCCCCAAAGGCAGAGGAGAGGGCAGAGCCATTCCTTTTCAATACTGTGTGCTTTCTAACTGAAAAAGCCAATGCCTTGTGTGTGTGGCAAGAAACATTCCTGTGGCTGGAAATTATCCAGTGAGGTCTTGAGAGAAGGAATAAATATGTGTTCTTCTGTACCAGTGCCTTGCAACAGCAGAAAGAGATCTCTGAATGGTGCTAGGCATTTGTTAGACATTAGCAGGACTCGATTCATCTTCCTCTCACACATCCGCAGCACATGGATACAATAAAGACAGCTCGCAGGCACAAACCGTCTCACATCAATAATGCAAAGGGAGAAAGGACCACATCTTTAGTGTGCATGATTACTGGTGGGGAAGGAGACCCAGAGAAGGAAGATCTGGTGGGGAGGGCTCTGTGTTGAGAAATGCTGTGTTAGGGCTGGGATTCGTGTCACCTGCCTGGGCGGGGAGGGGGGTCCTCTTCCGACTGAGGTGACCCTGTATATGCTGACTGAAGGAGAGCTGGCTGGGGTTTAAGGAGCAGTTGATCAGATGGGGGTTCAAGGCAGCACCTCTGCAACCCCCACAGAGCATTTTGACTGCCTCTGCAGTGAGCCCAAAGGCAGTCTGAGGTGCTAGATAGGGTGGAGATACCTCATAGACATCAGCATTGATTTAGATGAACCCAACTCATGTCTCAGCCCTGGCACTGGCTGGTGGCGTGTCCCACGGCACAAAACTTAATTCTGGCCCATCTGACACATTTAGTGGTCTCTGTGCCATACCTAATAATATTTATCAGTGTCCTTTTCAGTTGTATTTGCCTTTATAAAGCCATCTCTTCTGCTGGCTTCATGTCATGTGCTGCACAGATCTCTCACATATCAGGCTTAACACACAAAATTTGCTCTCTTAAGACCATATTTCAGGCTCTTTCACTTTTTGTGGATTTTTGTGGAGTCTGAGCTAAGAAACAGCTTCTGTGTGGCTTCAGGATATGGGGGATCTGAGCTGACACCTCTAGCTGGTGGGTCCCTCCAGGCAGAGACAGTACTATGCATGATTCTGCCAGGTTGACCACAACCTCAGCGACCAGCTGCTTGATAGAGCAGCTCTGTGATAAGGTGGAAAGAGTAACAGCAAGGACCGAGATTTAGGATGAAAAAAAAGAATTGTTTGCAAAAAACATCATATCAAATCCTCTGGCAAGCTTTAGAACAAGGGTCCAGCATTAGCTTGACAGGAATCATAAACCACGCCAACCTTAGGTCAAGAAGTGGGAAGGAGAGAAATAAACTGTGGATGTGAGTGAAAATAAAACAATACAAATTCCCCTGACAGCGACCCGTCACTTGGGCTGTGCCTGGAGCTGTTAAGTGAGTCCCCTGCAGTGCTGGTTATCCTTATGCACTCGTTCTTGCCTCCTGTATAAATACAAACCTCCTCCAACACCTTCTCCTGCAGGTATGTCTAATCTCTCCTTTGCTCCCCACCTTGGAGTTACCTCCTGGAAATACCCTGTGAGAGCACTGCTGTTTTTCACACCTCTCCATCACACGGACTGGTGCACCCAGCCATGCAGAGGCTTGGGCAGCTGTTGCTCGGGTAGGTCAGTATGGATAGAGCACATTCCCAAAGGGGATACATGAATGCACAGAGGAGAGTGGTCTCCCAGTTTCCACACTGTTATATGACCTGTCTCTAGGCTCACTGGGCTTGGGTATGGTCTACATGAAAACACAGAATCATAGAATCATAGAATGTGCTAGGTTGGAAGGGACCTTTAAAGGCCATCTAGTCCAACCCCCCTTCAGTGATCAGGGACATCTTCAAGCTGCTCAGAGCCCCATCAAGCCTGGCCTTGAATATCTCCAGGGATAGGGCCTCCACCACCTCTCTGGGCACCCAGTGCCAGTGATCTAGCACCCTCATAGTGAAGACTTTTTCCCTAACATCCAACCTAAATCTCCCCTATTCTAGTTTCAAACCATCGCCCCTCATCCTTTCACTACATGCCCTCCTGCACAGTTCTTCCCCAGCTTTCTGATAGGCACGTTTCAGGTACTGGAAGGCAGCTATAAGGTCCCCCTGGAGCCTTCTCTTCTCCAGGCTGAACAAGTCCGAGTCTTTCAGGCTAACATGAGCCCTTCCAGACAAGGAGGGTTCCCTCATGACCAGCAGCAAGAGAGGAAGGTGACTGCAGAAGCTGGGAGCTTTCTCTGGCTGCAAAATTATCTGCTGCCTTGTGGGAAGCCACCTTTGAAGGTGAGACCAGATTCTGCCTCCCCACACTTGCAAGAACAGCAGCAAGGCTACCAGATACCAACCCACCTCCTGTGGTCTGGATCAGCAACAGCAACCCTGGCTGGTGTTACAGCGGTGCTGGGTACTGTACAGGGCACACAAAACCTGTCCCAGAAGCGGGTTGAGGTTACAGGCAGGATGACCCCCAACCTGGGGCCCTCTCAGAACCAGCATCTCAAACCTCAAAGCCCAAATTTACCAGAAGGGACGTTTCTGAATGTGCTCTGAAGCAACAAACAACAATCAAGCAATAGCAGACCAAAGCTGTGTGAATAATTGATTTTCTTTGGTTTGCTTGATGGACTGGAAAGGCAAAGAAAATATGCTTCAGGTTGACACAAAGTTATTCTGTTTTCCCTTCTGCCAAATGGAGAAGGAAGAAAAACAAACAAACGAACAACAACAAAAAAAAAAGGCTTTGTGTTTAACAGAAACATTTTCTGACCTGCATTTAATTTTGGAGCTTTTTTATCTTTTGCTTATAAAAAAGAGGAAGGCATTCATCCAAATGAAATTGTACTCTGTTTGAAAGAAAAATTAGGAAAAAAAATTGGTTTGAAATGTCTAAAACCAAATTTATTTATTTTTTTTAGTGACTCACACAGCAGGGTCAAAGTAACCTCACAGGTGTCTTCAGCTGCTGCAGAATGGCTTTTCAGTAAGACACATGCCCTGAGTAGAGCAACTCAGAGCTACTCTGGGTGTG
>VXBZ01010482.1:0-96121 GCA_013399135.1 Heliornis fulica | reverse complement strand
TATTATTAATCTCCCCGCTGCTACAGGTCAGTGCTGCCGTATGCCATCACACTGTCTCAACAATTACTGATTATTAGAAATGATTCTTTTCAGAAACTATTACCTCCAAGTATTACTACAGAGCCTTTAACTAGTTTTAACTGCTGCATGTTATCTTATTGTTCCTGCTGGCACTGATTACTATCCTGAGTTATCACACAACTTATGACTGGTACTAATTCCCATTCATCATCATACAGGTCCCATCAGTAGTAACTTCTACACACCATGTCATGCAGTAGTAGTTNTTACCAGAAGGGACGTTTCTGAATGTGCTCTGAAGCAACAAACAACAATCAAGCAATAGCAGACCAAAGCTGTGTGAATAATTGATTTTCTTTGGTTTGCTTGATGGACTGGAAAGGCAAAGAAAATATGCTTCAGGTTGACACAAAGTTATTCTGTTTTCCCTTCTGCCAAATGGAGAAGGAAGAAAAACAAACAAACGAACAACAACAAAAAAAAAAGGCTTTGTGTTTAACAGAAACATTTTCTGACCTGCATTTAATTTTGGAGCTTTTTTATCTTTTGCTTATAAAAAAGAGGAAGGCATTCATCCAAATGAAATTGTACTCTGTTTGAAAGAAAAATTAGGAAAAAAAATTGGTTTGAAATGTCTAAAACCAAATTTATTTATTTTTTTTAGTGACTCACACAGCAGGGTCAAAGTAACCTCACAGGTGTCTTCAGCTGCTGCAGAATGGCTTTTCAGTAAGACACATGCCCTGAGTAGAGCAACTCAGAGCTACTCTGGGTGTTTAGAGCTTCTGCACCTGCCACAAGCCATAGACCAGGGGGTGCAACACCCCCATGACACCCTGCCCAGTCCCCAGGATTGGGACTGTGCAGACTGTGCTCATTCCCTTGAGCTGAGCAGTGTTTCAGGGGATATCAGCAGTGACAAGCTGAGGGTGTGTGCAAGCTGTCCCTGTCCCTGAGGGGGGCTGTGCCACCCCTGCCAGCCCTGGCAGAGGCATCTTGCTAGGAAAAGGCAGCCCAAACTCTTCAGCGTGCCCTTGGTGGGTGCTCTGTAGGTGTGTGTCACTTGCTGAGCTGAGCCCATGTTGGCACCACTGTCTCCCTCAGCCTGCCAACCCTTCAAAGTGGTGGGAGCACACTGGGTGCTGCTGCTAAGGTGACATGCTCTCAGGAAATTAATGACATAGTTATGGCTTCCCCAGGCCCCCCTGCTACGCCCACTACAGCAAGAAAGCAACAGCATCACCATGGCTAGCCAAGGACTGCCAGCCCTGCCGTGTCACCGACCAGCGCAATGTGTCACGTACGGTCACGCTGTGCCACCACTGCTCGCTGCACATCTCTGCTGGGACAGGCACCAGTGTGCATCTCTACTGGTGTTCACCTGCACACAGCCCTTCCACAGTGCCTCAAGGCTTCCACTGGTATTCTTAATTATTATTATTATTATTATTATTATTATTATTATTATTNCATCAGTAGTAACTTCTACACACCATGTCATGCAGTAGTAGTTTCTACACACCGTGACATAAGCCCTACTAGTTGTGACTACTAACGGGGCAGACAGCTGCTATCAAACAGTGCCCTCTGGGCATGCATTCAGGACAAAGAAATCATGGCTTACCCTCTCCACACTGCGTCTCCTCAGTGATCCATATGGTATTTTGAATAAAAGTCTTCGGGTCCTACCCGGAGTCACAGCTGTCTGTACTACCATAGCGCAGAGCTAACTCGTGCGTGGGTGCGTGCGCGCGCGCGCGAGGGAGTTCACAGCACACACAGGCTTCCTTTGAAATAACTTACAGTCTCATCTAGATTTCCCAACTATCAAATAGCTGAGTGGTTTTTCACATCAGACCGTATGAGTCAAGATGTGGCTTGTTTGAAAGAAGGAGGGGGGAAAAGGGAAGAAGGAAAAAAAAAAAAGGAAAACTCAAGCCTCGTAACCTTAACAACATGCTTCAAGCAGCGTCTTTAGCTTCCTTCTGTTTCCTGGTGTAGTTTGCTCAGCAGGATTGCTGTGCCACAGAGGTGGAAGAATTAAGCTTCTGGGGAGAATGTTCCAAAAATGTCAAGTTTGCTTCTTGTTGCTACAGATGGTAACCAGGTCAGTTGTCTAATCAAAGCTCTATCAGAGTTATTATACATTTTGCCACGTGACTGTGGACCCCTCTGGTTTGCTGTACAGTAGATCACATGTTCACCTTAAAAAGAATATCTGGTGTATCACCATCTGGTGCAGAGATTAATGTTAAATCCTACACGCAGATATTCCTCCCTCCTGGAGGTTGGAAAGCACATGCCCGGAGCACAGGGCTCCAACAGATTGTCTGGGCTGCTCAGCCCAAGACAAGCCCTCAGCGATTCAGGCTACGTGGTCTGTCTGACATAGCACATTGCATGCTCAAGTACAAAGAGCAGACGTTACCACTCACGGCTCTATACTTACAGGTCAGTGTAACCTGCATGGTGATGCCTACAGCTGCTATGTGTGCGGGAAAAAATTACTATATTAGAGCTGTCTGTAAGGGTGAGGTGCTGTCCTCACAAAGTCAGTCTCTGTGTCTGCTTCTTTTTTCCCTTAAAAAACCACATTAGAGACTACTAGACAATGATACATTACAGACTAGCAGACAGTGATATTTCCTTTCTCTGGAATAAAAGTTTAAAATTATTTTTACACTTTAAATTGTACACATGCGGTTTGAAAAGGAGAAAAATACTTTCCCTTCCCACAGACTTTCTGTAACACTGAGAGCGGTCCCAAAGCAGCCAGGTAAGAATCTGTGCTTTCATAGGAATGTGTTTTGGATGTTGCATCATTTCCATGCCTCAGCTACAGGTACTGGTCCAGATGCAGTTTAGAGTTAACACGTGCCAAGTGGGGGCTTCTCAATCCCTCAGCTCCATAGCTGCATTCTGGATTTGCTTAATAAAACAGAAAAGATGTTGGCCCACATCCCTTTCCTAGGAGTAAGCAACCTGGGGGAGCAAAATCTGCTGAGCTGCAGAACCAACCCTGTCCTCCGTGTGTTGCTCTTATTTTAATGCAAAACTAAAAATACTTTGGT
This sequence comes from Heliornis fulica, assembly GCA_013399135.1. NCBI lineage: Eukaryota > Metazoa > Chordata > Aves > Gruiformes > Heliornithidae > Heliornis > Heliornis fulica. The sequence continues at coordinate 93,029 of VXBZ01010482.1, read as the reverse complement.
CTGATCGAAGTCCAAAAGCTGGGTTGACGGTGTTAGGGACATGATATTAAAGTAATCATTTAAAAGAAAGAAGAGAAACTCTGAATCTGCTCAGCATATGCACATGCCTTAAAACCAGGCAAAGAAAAAACCCAGCAACTTGATGTGGAAAACTCTAAATATTAAAACAATCGGCCTTTGTTCATAATTAGTTCCATATGTCTCTCGCCAAAGAGAGTGAGAGAGGCAGGAAAAGATGGAAATATCTTACACGTGACTGACTTATGTAGGTTCTTTACGTAGAATAGGTGTGGTATTAGGGTCTTTGCTTCTTACAGGGGGGGTTTAATGACTGTTAATGCCCCCCCCCCCCGTTACCTCACAGGATGCCTGACTGTGTTTTTAGGAGGCTGACATGTCCCCTCTGCCCACAGGGAACCCTTGACTGCATCAGCAGAGCTACCCAGGGTCTACTGGTGCAGGAGGAGAGCAGAGGCGACTGCCACTTGTTTTACTGGGAGCTCTGCAGAATGAAAACCGAGTCATGTCTGAGTCAGGACCTCGGGGGCGGGTTATTCATATGAGAGCGGAGGAGTAAAAATCTCCCCGCTCACCTAAGCTGTGCCCTGGGCTGGGGGGCTCCTACTCACACCAGACCCCTTCCCCAGTTTTCCTATTCCCGCAGGCAAGGTGCCCCGAGGTCCCAGATCTCAGACACCAGGCTTGTAGGTAGAACTTTATCCACTAGAGGGGACAAAGAGCTGTAACACGCATCTCCACTGGTCCCTACAAGCAGCCAAGCTCAGGGGCAGGGGCAGGCGGTCTGGTGGTACCAGCTATGTGAAGCACACCACAGACTCGTTTTCTCCATGGGCGAAAGGAGAATACTCATTTCCAGGAAGCACAAGGCTCTTTGCAGAGTTTTTAAGGTCTTGCAAATTAAATGCAAATCTCTATATTGCTTAAGGCAGCCGAATAATAATATAAATATTCTTATTTGCTGGAAACCTCTCGCGCATGTGAAAAGTAGAAGAAATCTCTCCATTTGCATGGTATTAGAACCAGTTCTAACAAGATCTCCCTACTTCCCTGTGCTGCACTCCAAGCACAATCAGTGTATTCACCACAGAAACAACATAGAACCAGAGAATTGGACCCACTATGACAATTTCTCTTTCCTCTCTCTCTTTCTTCATTTCCCAGCTAGTATGAACCTGAAGACAGAAAGCCAAATCATGAGGACTGTGGAGACCATCCAGAAGGATGTCATGTGTGATTTTAAGTTTTAGAATTGGTACATTGGTAGGCAAGTGTATTGTGTAGTCTATTAGGGTTAGTCTGATAGACTGACTATAGGATAGGTGATGTAAAGCATTAGCTCATTGTGATCTTTCTATTTGTTCCCAGAAAGGGAGTTGAGGTGTTTGTGGCAGATAGAGGAAAGAACACAGGCACTTCAACCCATAAAATTCTGAATTTCCCTACAGAGACTGCCTTGTCTCTTGTAGTTGACTGCAGGGGCAGATGAAGATGACCAGACTCATCAGTGAGGCTTCATCCAACTGTAGGGTCTACAGAGACAATCTCTGGACCCAACAGCACAGTAGGAATTAAAAGCCAAACTATTGTAAGGGAACATCCTTGCCTTGCCACCACAGACCCTGAGAAGAGACACGCTGTATTTACTAACCGCTGAAAGTCGAAGCTCTTTAAAGCAGTGGATGCTTTTCAGTACTAATTGCAGACTGCCGGGAACAGCGGTTTGTGGTAACAATGCATCAGAGGGAAGTACATTCCAATAGCCTGCTATTTAGACTAGATTTTTTTTTATTTCTTTTTTTGGTCTTTAATGAAAAGGAGGGAGAAATCATTTACTGCTGCAAAGCGCCTCTTATATTCACAATGGAGAAGGAGTCAAGTTTCAGATCAGTGCATGTCCAGCGGAGATCAGTGAATGGAAACAGAATGAAATGCAGTCTGGGGTGTCTATCAGATCCATCAACCAGACACTGTTTTATAAAATTTAAAAGTGACTCAGTACAGAAACCCCCACTTAAGTTATCCACTCCATGAGGACATGAGTATGGCAACAGAATAAGAGAACAAGAATAAGCTGATGCTCCCGACAGTATTTTCCATCCTGGATGGTATCTGTGGTCTCTATCAATAGCAAGGCCAAATTTTTCCCTGGAGTCCTGCTAGAGAAACCACTTGCATTTGAGCTTTTTAGCAGCTCCTATTAATCTTTGTGGAATTTCTTACTTCCTGCTGTAAGAAATCGTCCCTAGCTGACTTGTTAGGGCACAGCAGAACAGTAGGTAGACAAGGAGAAGCAGGGTGATGCTTTGGGGTTGCAGTTCCCTACAGTGACTTATGTTTTATTGCACTCAGTATCAGACTGCAAAGGAAACTGCCTCGTTGGGGGTGAAAGACAAGCACAGGTTGTCATTGCAAATCCAGCTTGCCTCACAATTACACACCCTCCCCACTGATTTTCCAGTCTTATATGGTGTTTTACAGTGAAACATTATGATCACTCCAGCCGGGGAGAGATGTGGGAAAACACAGCAGGTGGAGGTCTGTTCCTGTATGAGACTTTTCCATTGGAGCTGGCAGTAACTCAGCAGCTTGCAAGAGTGAGAGAGCCCCCATCCCTGAAAGTCCAGGGGCTTCCCCTGTGTGTGTCACAGGGGACACACACATGATGTTTGGTCCCCTGTGTGGTCCCCAGATGTGACAGCCTTGTCACATCTGGGGACCGTGCTGACCGTCACAAGTCCCTGTCTCCTCTGGGCAAGCAGTGCCTGTGGGTGCCTTTGCTGGGTGCAGCAATCCCGTCTGAACGTGAAAATCAGTCCCACACTTGAACTGAGACTCTTGCTTTATTCCACTGTTTTGGTGCTCTGGACTGTGCTGTGATCAGCACGGTGTTGGACTGCCAGTGCAGCACGTCCATCACTTGTACCAACAGAGACGACTGGGAATTTAGGCTCCTTTGACAGCTTTGTTTAACCATCTGCAGTTCACAGGCATGTTAGTAGGTCTGACTAGCGTAATCCTAAACAGAAAACCACAACCAAGCACTTCTGGACTCAGAGAAGTTCATATCTGATGGACACTGCTATAGGCCAACCTAGAATGTAAAGTTAGATGTTCACAGATTTCCTCATTCACTGATATTCCAACCGAAATGTCCACATGGATGCTTACTTATCTGTTGATTTTTGTACTGCAGCCTTGGGTTTCATGGGGAATGGCTGTGTGAAACCCAGGATGTCACCTGCTGAGTCTGCACGTAGCCAAGCACTTACACCCATCAGTTGGTGCATTCACCAAGCCAGCAAGCTCTTGGTACAGCCTCTAATGAAAGTCATGGCACAGATGTAGACAACTCAGAAAACGTATTCAGGAACAGGGACAGAGCAACCTACATCCTCTCTCTTCCCCTACCACCACCAAACAGACACTCCAGGAGTAGCCTCCATCTCACCTCCAGTTCTCTTCCAAACCTACTGTCTTGTGTACAGTTCTGTGGAAAATGGTCCCAGACTCTGTGCATCCAGGCAGATGGGCTCCTGGAAAACCCTGGCCAGAAGGGCAGCAGCAGACAGCAAGTGGGGCTTCTGCTAGATGGAAGGACATTTCCCTTGTGTTTTAGTGTGCTGGTAGGTCATCTCCTTTCCCACATAACTCAGAAAGACAGTAATTAATAAGGGAGGGAACTTGCCTGACCCCATCACCCTGGAGACACGCCCCTGTAAACATCATGAAGGGATCGAAGAGGCCACCTCTGACTTCTAGGGCTTATATAAACAAAGAGGAGCTATTTGGCAACAACACCACATTCCCACATTGTGCATGTGTAGCAGAGGCTGGATGAGATGAACACGTCAGTCATGCACTCAACTAGGTTATGACTGTGCAATAATTCTGTGAGGGATCTGGTCTAAAGCCTTTGAAAATCCCTGTGACTACGAGGAGTGTGCAAATACCTGGTGCATCTCAGTATCAAGTCTTAAAATGCGAGTGGGCTCTTCCTGTGTACTCTTAGTAGGGCTGATTTGCTTCAGTTCCTGAATAAATAGGGGTTTGCCTAGCATGGCATGGAACATACTCAGCCTTGAGCTAGATTTAAGGCTTAAACAGGATATGTGACATATGGACTATGTCAAACACTGTGAAGATAAATGCTTCTTTGTTCTGTGTAATTTTCCCTCTTTTAAGACTTTATCCTTATTACACTGATTTGATTAATCTTAATATATTATGGAAAAGCCTTGCCTCACATACACACATACGTCTGTATGTGAGGCAAGGAGAGAGAATTACGTTGCCCCAAGAGAAAGCCACATGGATAGCAAAGCGGCCAACATGTCCCTAAAGAAAGGAGGGAAGCAGAAGACTCCTGAGAGGCAGTAGGAGGACTTGGGTTTTTTATAAAGCTTTGCCAGACCTGGTAATCACCCTCTCAGGCAAATTTTGTTTTGTAGCTGATCTCTTACAGGCATAGACTAATGATGGCTTTTCCATGAGTGAGGAGAAAACTGAGGGAGGAACTGCCAACACTGGCAAAATGCAACCCCAATTTGGTTATCTTCTGAGCTTTGTCAATTTATATGGACTTAGGAATAAAAGTGAAAAGTTTGACTCCCTGGATATTCAGCCTTGGAGTACCTCCCTGCCATTTCTATAGCTTATGTTTTATTGCTTTAGTTCCCCTGTGTCTGCCACACTGTAGCACCAACCTACCTCAGTTGTAGGAGACAACTGGAGAGGCATTTACCTCTGCTAACTTTGGTTGCTTTCACCTGAGCTTGTCATCTGGACACCTTCAGTGAAGAGGAATGGGCACTTCCAAGGTTTGAGACACTGGATCTGCTTCAGCTGCCTTCTTCAGTGAGGGGTGAAGGATCCCCAAAAGTGTCAATGCCTCCTCACTGACTATAAAGTAAGCCAAATAACTGACCACTTCAACTGTCTACCTCTCCAGCTGTCAGAAGTTCTGCTGTGTCCCTAGGTATTTAATTACTTCACCTTTGCTGCATCCCTGTTGACACTCACCTTACCAGCTCTTCTTTTTTTTGTCTTCTTTTTGTGTGTTGTTCAGTGTGGGTGAGAAAGCATAGACTGCTCCACAAAGCCTCTTTCTGTTCCACAGAGGCTTCCTGAGGGTCAAGGGTATGACCTGACTCTCTGGAGAGAGTTTAGGAGTTATCTGTGGTTGATGGCATTATGCTCAACACTGGCTTTTCTTCTGCCCCAGGAATCTTCATGACCACTGTGGCTAGTAACTCTGATCCCTAGGCTGGTTTGAAAAATGACTACAGATTAATGAAAGAGTGTTTACTGTGGACTGCTAGATTTGAAGGCATCACTTCTGGGTCAGGAAGCCCTCGAGTGCAACCAACTGGTGGTTGGAAGATGGCTATGAGGTCTGTGGCTATGTACTTGCCCTGTTCTTACAGTTGTGTGTGGACATCTGATGTCAGTTGATGCCTGAAACATGATGCTGGACTAGACCCTTCATTGGAAACACCTGATAAGGGCATTTTTATGCTCTTATTTTCTGAAGTCTAAGCAAAATCTGATGAACCGCTACCTAGTGGGAACTCTAATGTCAAAGTCATGTTAAGCAACCTGAGGTTTTAGTATAGGTGAAAGGACCTCATTCTGCTCTTACCCACCATACTGGTAAAACTCAGTCTGACTCCAGTGGCAGAAAAATGGGCTTTAAATTTCCTGCAAACCAGACACGCAGGATAAACTGGAGTATGCTGCTGTTGCCAGAGAGAAACTCATTAGGAGCTGCTTCAAAGAACCGATTTCTCTGATAAATAAACACATGGAAATACCTATTAAATTGCAGAGGGTGAGGTTAGCACCCATGCTCTTGCATTATGCATGAGTTGTGACTGCCTCAAGTGCAAACTTCCTGATAGCTCTTCGATTAGCAAGTCCTGGCAGACTGGCAAAGCCAGACAATTTATTGCCGCTACAGAGGTTAATGGATAACTTTACATGTTGATAATGTCTTATTATTGCAATGGTTATTAAGAAAAATGTAACAGACACCAGGAGTCGATAGTAATGGTGAGAATGTTTGTTTGATTACAGCAGTGATGCAGAAAACTGTGTGTAAGCTCATTGTGCAAATGGTGGTCACAGTGAGCTCGTCACAACCATCTTTCTACACCTCTCTGAAAGTCCTTAGTACCAGCTAAGAGAATTGATGCTGTTTATCAGTGTTGATAGTATAAGAAAATGGGAGGTTACTAGTGTAATTACCCCAAGAATGGACAAAGATAACACCTATCTATGCAAGAGCACACTAGGACTAGGTCCAATGTCATACTTCATCCTCGCCTCCACATATCTGTCCCCCAGACATTGAGGATGGGATTATTCTTTAGTTGTGGTGGAGTGTTATAGTCTGGAGGGAACAAATCACCAAACTGAGATTCTGGGAATCAGATTTTTACTTCTTTTATGTGGGAGATTGAAGGAGGTGCTGCTTAAATGCCTCATGTCCTTCCAACTCAGTTTCCTTATCTGAAAATGATAAGAAGAGCTGGCAGTTATCATAGATGCTTTTGTTGTTACTCCTCTATTATTAATAAAGAGACAGGTCACTTAAATGTCTTGGCAGCTTGGTTTTGTGAACTGAAATATATGGACATCAACGGCCACCACTCCAGATCCTTACTGGGATGAGTTGCCCTTTTCCACTTCATGGGTCTATCTCCATTGCCAAGGTCCACAAAGGAGCCCTGCTCCATTTGACACCTCTGCTCAAGGGAGCTGCCTGTCACTTTGGGATATTCACTGTTAGGGTTTGATTCCTTCTACTCAGATATCCAACTTTAGGTCTGGGTGGATACAGGAGTTTGACTCAAACCTTAATTCCTGTTCATTGTTAGCTGGCTGAACAATGAGCCAGAATACTTGCAGCATCCTAGGTAATTTCCACAGATTCCTCTGACTAAATCATGGTACTAGAAACAGACATTTAGTTTCATATCCTTTCTATTTTACTGTCAACTCTCCCAGGACATGACTACGTGGGGAGGGAGAAGAGCAGCTGTTTCTCAGGCTGGAGCATAGCAAATCCCAACTGCTGTGTCCTCCCAGGGGAAAAGCAAGCTCAGCCTTCTCTGTGCCATGAGTGTCACTTGCAGTAGAGAATCTCTCTCTATATACACAGAGATATATTTATATTTATTTATGTATGTGATATATTATATATATATAAAATTAGATATTTTTATACATAGACACATATATGCATATTTATACATTTATCTGTTGACTGTGGTGGGAGGAAGGCTGAGGATCCAGCTGTGGAAATAGATGCCCTAGGAATATAGATGGAGGTATGAAGCATACTGTGGTTTTGGCAGCCTACTTGTGTTTGGATGATGTCTAATCTTATCATGAATGCTGGAGATAAATTTCCTGTTGCTTCGAGGTGGCATCTGGAGTGGGCAAGGGATGCAGTGCTCATGGTTTAAAGAATTTGTCTAAGCTTCTCTTTCTCTCCTGGGACATCCACTACAATTTTTTCATGTTTGCCTTCAGAAATTAGTCTTCTTTTTGAGGCCAGATGATGTTTGACCACATGAGGTTCAGTTTTCCACCAGGATTATTATCCCTTTGCTTGCTTGAAAGTCTGTTTCTTTTAGGTCTTAAGCCACATCAATAATGCAAGGAAGACCGTTCCTCAGCGGGGAAGGCTCCACATCCCACCTCACTCCTGAACCCTCCCAGACACCCCATGCAAAGCACCCCAGGCATGCAAAAAATGGTGTATCATGGAGGCTTGCTCTAGCTATGCCTGAAGCAAGGCTTGGAAGTCAGCAAGGCTGGTCCTAAGGTGCACCTCAATGGTCTTCTGTCTCAGATTGCACAAGCATAACTAACGTGTCCAGGCATGAGTGATATTTGGCTCAGATGCCTTCTCCAAACAGTGAAACCACTATCCACAGCCTGTATATATTACCCAGTCTCTCTTTCCCCCTTAGCACACCCAGGGGATTTGCTGAGGTTGTCCCTGCATTTCCTCTCTACTTTGGCCCCTGCCTTCCTGTCCGGGTTTCCCCAGACAGCCAAGTCCCAGCTCATCAAGCAGATCAGTGGCAGCCTGCCGGTGGTGACAGCTAATTATGAAATGTCATGTTGGAGGCTTCCCTTTTATCTCGCCTCATAGAGCCCAGCAAAGCTGTCTGATGCCCTTTGGTAGTAGGGGAAAGGAAGTGTCAATGCAGCAACAGCTGCTTCTCTGATAGCGGGTTGACAACGCAGCGAGTACACCATGTCCTGGAAGGAAGCAGCAGCTCATGTAATGCAAAATCTCCAGTCTCCAGAAAAAAAAAAGAAAAAAAAAAGAGTTCCTGCTTAATATTGGCTTTCCAGAGGAAATGTTAAATGTATCTGCTGCCAAGGCTTGCCATTCTCCCTGTGAAACTGCTCAACTCACTCCAGGTGAGCTCCTGTGGGAAAACTTGAGCTAAAAACCTTGTCCAGAGAAACACCAGCTCAATCCCACAGTCTTTCTTCAGTCAGGATTCCTGCAGAAGCCAGATTACTTCAAGGTGTGTTAGTCTGAGGTGAGCTAGGGCTCAGTTTTCTTTAGAAACCGGTGGTTACCTCTCATTTGCTGTCTCCTAGAACCCCTCTTGCTACACTGTGATAAAGTGGGCTTGCTAGCAGGGGTGAGCTGCGAAAACAGGCTTTGTCCACTGATCTGGGACACTGTAATGGAACTCACTGAATGGGTTCCTGCCCCTGTGGTCCAATGAACATCCAAGCTAAGCTTCTTCAAATGAAAAAAGAAAACCACAAGACTTAAAGCTCCACAGACAATCTCCCACTTTTGTAAGAAGTCACCTGGTTTGAAGCAGTGGATGGCACCGGAGAGATGGAAGAGAGGCATCACTGCGCCAGATGGCTTCATTCATTCATCAATAAACCTGACATGGATGAAGGTGCATGACACAGAGCAGGCTTCTAGATCGTTCCCAGGTGGGTCCTGTTCCCTGGCAGTCCATCAGCCTGCAGCCTGTTCAGCCCCACCGGACTGACCTTGTGCTCCTCACCCAAGCACTAGTCTGGCCGGTAATGGCAAAACACTTGGTCATGGATTAATGACCTCTGACGAACCTGGCTGCTAGAGTGGCCTGGAACAGCCAGAACTTTATGTTTTGCCTTTCCTTCATAGTGAGTTTCATATTTGCTTTTCTGTATCCAGCAGTAGGGATTATTTTTGGCACTGCTCAATGGACAGGTGGTTTAAGATCAAACATAGCTGCGAGACAAGAAGATGTATGTGTAAAGCCTTAAAATTGTTTGTGATTGTGTCAGACAAACTGATTCTGCATTTGGAATATTTGGTCTAGATTATCCAAAATTCTTCCTGCCACAACTCCTAGGTAGTTTTTAGAAGGACCCATCTAGCTGAAAACATGACTGCTTATCAGGGAAAACTTACTTCCTTGATTTGCATGGATTAGAAAAAGGATGCTATGAGGTTCCATGTGAACATAAGGAAAAACTTCTTCATGGTGAGGGCAACAGAGCACTGGGACAGGCTTCCCAGAGAGGTTGTGGAGTCTCTTTCTCTGGAGACATTCAAGACCAATCTGGACGTGTTCCTGTGTGATTTAATCTAGGTGACCCTTCTCAGGGGGATTGGATACGCAACCCCTGAGTCTTCCAGGGCCAGGCTTAGCAGAGAGACAAGGGGGGGGCTGTGATGGGGGGAAAAGTACTGACACTACTGCAGTGTGCCCCTGCACAATGCTGCACAGACACACCAGCCCTTCCAGAGCCAGCCGGGGCTCCGGCATGGCACGGCGTGGCACCGCACAGACACGTCCTACATCATGACTTCAGCTGTGACTGCAACATCCCATCTGGGGACGTTTCACTGGATTTATGTAAATACACATTTGAAGGACCAGTTCAAAGCACAACCTGAGAAGAGATCCATCATTTTCACAGATGGAGGCCACCTGCACCTCTGGAGAATTTGGCCCATATTTTATTTGGTCTGCTGTCACCCTCATTACAAAGAACTCAGCCTCACTTCTCATGAGGAAAGACACGTGGATGTGTGCAAGGGATCAACTTAAGGCTAGACAAAGCCTAGACACAAGTCCAAAATAGTGCTCTTGAGGGCATGAAGATCCATAGAAGAAATATTTCCCTACAGCATGTCTCATAGGGCTGGGTGGTTCCCAGCAAGGCAGGAGGCTTCAAACATGATGAGACACATGTAGGATGTCTCCTTTGAATCTCCCAGCTTCAATCAGCTCAGTCAGGTCTGTTACTCTAGATCTTGGCAGAATTTGAGATACTGTTTGGAGCTACCCAGTGACAAATTACTCTTAAACATTCCACTGTTAAGTGACAGATGCCCCATGGAGGCTCTCAGTCTCCCAGGTGTCAAGCACGCAACTCAGTGAAGTGATGCTGAGCTATAAGTAGACCAAGAGGAATCGTGGTGCTAAATTTATTCTACAGCAACTGCAAATAGTCCAAAGAAAGCACTGGCCCCTTCCCACGCAGACTAACTTCCAGCATGCTGTGGTCATGAGATACAGATGTTGCAGCTTTGCTTCTTGTGGGGATTTAAACCCTTTGGAATCTTCTCTGCGATGCATGGTACTCAGAGCTGGGGAAAGAAGTTGAGCCCAGAATGGCAAATAATCACTAGGTCAATTAAAATCTCACTGCCCAGACTATTTGAGTGTTACATACCCTGCATAGAAGCTTTGACAGGGCAGCCTCAAACTATTTTCCTCTACCCCCTATCTCAGCAACCCGTGGGAAAGTGGACAGGGCACTCCCAAAAGTGCTGAGGGGACATGCCAGCCCAGAGAGACCTGAATCCATTTCACAGCACAGATGGACACCTTAGGAACTGGACCACAGGCTAGCAAGCTGGCAAGCTCCCCTGTTTTTTAGTTTTGCGGTTGATGCCTAAGATTCCTCATCCCCAGACCCTGAAATCTGAAGCATTTCATTTAAGTGATGCCAAAAAACTCCTCTGAAAATTCAGAATGTTGCCTGCTGTCTTATTTTCTACAGCTAGAATTCAGAAAGTATGGATCACTGTAGAATGTTGAAGAAGAGAAATGATCTGACAATACCTTATCATTGTTTTACCCTCACCCCCAAAAAAACTTCCAAAACTCTGACCTTTAGGCAAAAACCTTCAAGTTGTGTTGGGAAAAGCAGGAAACTAGTTTGAAATGTATTGATTTTTTAAAAGAAACCTTTAAAAAGAGATCATCCAGACAGATTCTTATCTCAGATGTGAGAACCAAATCACACATTACTTCACTGATCTTTAATGATTTCAAGGAATTCCATTTAACACTGCTTTAAAGTGTTTGATATATCCAGGAGGAATAAACTTGATTTCTTGAAAACACAACTGCTTTTTGTTGTTCCTCCATTTCTTACAAAGCCAGCCCAAAAGTCAAAGTGGTAAAAGACTGTAATCTAAGAGCTGTCAAAATCCCGAAGTCAAGGACACCCGATGCTAAGCAATACACAGCTTAAATGCCCTGACAATGCACTGCTTTGACAGAGATATTATTCAATCTGTTCTGACCAAATCTTTCCTCCTCTTGATGTGATTCATCCAAATTTTAGATGATACACACAAAACCAATGCAGAATATACCCTTCCCTGGAGTTAAACTGTTCTGGTTTTGCATGTTGCCACTTGCAGTAGATGCTTTAGTTGTACCACAACACATTGGTAGGGTTGCCAACACAGTTTAGAAGGAAATGTAAAGAAATTAAGTCATTGCAACACTTGGATACACCAGTAAATTTGTTTGCTGCCTTCTGTATTATTAGCATCTCACTTTAAATAGGAAATTGTAGCTTACTTACGAACACATCCATTAGTAGGTGCTCCAGCGTCACTTCGATATCCTCTAATTTGGCAGCTAAAGTCATCGTGAATTCAGATGTTAGCTCCGGACAGAGAAGTCCCAATCCAAACTGTCTGTGACCACAGCTAGTTCTCAAACTCTAGCAAGTGAGTTTCTCACAGATAAAGAAAATCCAAGAAATCAAACTGTAACATCTGAGTCCAGATGATGCCTGGACTCCGTGCCGGCTGTCAGTCCTGCTCGCGGGACTGAGGATTATCCCATGTGTGCAGGATGGGAGCAGAAGCTGCGTTACGAGTGCTGCTTCAGAGCCTTTCAGAGCTCCCCAGTGAGAAACATGGAGCTATATCTGGGAAACCACAACAGAGGGAGGGAGCGAGGGAGAGACACACACAGAGGGAGAGAGAGGGTAGGAATGGAATAAACTGCCTTTGACTATGACTGATATTTATAGGACTACTTGTTTTTGACTCCAGTCCATTTCTCTGTTCATTTCTGACCTTTCACAAATGGCTCAGCACACTAGAGCGTATTGTGAGATGGGGGCAGCAGGTCCCACAGAAGTTGGCTGTGACCAGCGCTGGGCCAATTCACACAAGCACACCCTCAATAGCTCTTTGTCAGAGCATATCAGGCTCTGCAGTGTAGTTAATGACAGAGGAGAGCACAGACGTGTAAAAAACAAGGAAACAAAAGTTGTTTGGGTACTAATTTTTTCCTAAGAGTATTAATAGAGTCCCTTTCCCACTCCCCAAGGCATCGGACCATAGTGGTGGCTGCTGAGGTTGTGTGGGAAGGGGAATAACCTCAAATAATCCTAGAGGATTTGACTCTGCAAACAAGCTGATCCCCCCTGAAATGTCCTCCCACTGCTCAACCTCTTCAGCTCTGCAGCATCCCCATCCTGGATGCTGAGCATTTCTTGGGGCTAGACTCCTCCTTTTACTGTATTTATGGAAAGTCTGAAGCATAATCAAGCCTAATGCTTGCTGTTCCTCTGCACATCTGCTCCTACTTAAGTCAATGGAGTAAAGGTGACATTTCTGCTTGCTTATCACTTCTTGCCTGTAGCTCTCACAGCACCATGTGTAGTGGCAAGGTGCTGATGGACCTGAAACTAAACCCAATGTGGATCCTTCAATGATTTTGGTTAATGCTAGTTTGGAACCAAATAGAAAGAAAACTGAGGCACAAAAAGGAGAAATATGGAGTGTTGGCACAGCCAGGACTTATCCTGAATCCTTTTGCATCCTAGAAAGTGCCACACTCACCAAACTCATCTCCATAATGTCCACATTACTTGGCCAAACTCTTTTTAAATTTATTTAATATGTCCACACACATTTTGAAGTTTCAGAGTAAAATCTTGCATGTGATGTATTCCAGACCCTGGAAAAAAACCCAGGAGACACCAAGGCTGCCCTAACAGATTCAGAAACTGAAGACCAGTATTATTTATAAAGGTGTGAGATGGATGGGGTTGATGGAGCTTAGAGTGACTTCTAGTCATAAATTCTAACTAAATGTGCTCAGAGTTATAGCTGAAATCACATTTTCAGGCATCTAGCATCAGGATCTGAACAGGAGCTGCCTCTGATGGCCGAGTTTTACTAGACAACAACATGATGGACCATTTGGGACATGATATGATGGATAGTTTCAATAGCAAAGAAGGGCATGTAATTCATTTCCCGGATGGACCAACTCTCATTCACACAAGGCCCTTCATCAGATAATAGGTTAGCAGCTCCAGAAATAAAACCAGCATGAGAAGCTTGTCTACTGCAGAGAAAGCCTGTTCATCATCCACATGCTGCCCTTTCATTAAAGCTTTGACAAAGTGCCTATCTTCACCAGCCTGAGTGGAAGGGTGTTTTAATGAGCATGGATCAAACCACACAGAAATATATTTGGAGGGTATTTTATTGAAGGTGCTCAAAATTCGTGGAACTGTGATGCAGGATGCTGATGAGTGAGCTAGCATGCATTGCTCAACACTGGGCACATGGGTTGCACTGCAGATAGGATTTCCCATGCTCTGCTCTTTGGATTTGCAGAAGAAGACCTGACTGCTGGTAAGCCTTCATCTCCTCTGGCATTCGTGGAAGTTCAGAGATCCTGGAAGGTTACAGTTTCTACAAGAGCATGACTGTCCCTTTGGCAGGTCTCTGGTTCTCAACAATCAGCGCTCAGGCTGTGTCAGTACAAGACCACAGAGGTTCACCAGGACTGAATCAGGCATTTGTCCTCCTCTAACTGATACTACTGTCCAACCCGTCTGACCACAACAAGAACTTTACTGGAACCAAACATGTGATCACATCTCCCCTCCCCATCCCATTTATTGCACAAAGGCTGTGTGTTACAAGCTGAAATATGAAATTAAAGATCCTTTTCTGAGGATCCCTCTGTGCAACAGCACAGGGCAACCACGTCACTTGTGCCTCTTCACTGTCCCCTGTAGCTGCATTGTATTGGACACAGTGAAAACAACAGGAGACATCTTCCAGGGTCGGAATGCAGAGTCCATGTGACAGTCCTGGACTCTAACACAGGCTCGTTTTTGTCTTCAGAAAGATGAATTTCAAGATTATTTCAAAACTGACTGAGAAAATAGTGTCAGGCACAAAAAAACAGCCTAAAGGGACAAATAATGGCGTCCCTGATGCCCATCAAGGAACATCTGGCATTAAAAACACCACACACTCCACGTGATGGCAAAGACAATGAATAGGTTCATAGGTTCTCACCCAGGGTTGGCTTTACATGGCCTGGGCTATCACGATATGAGGGTGGCAGATCAGTGGAACAGGTTGCCCAGAGAGGTGGTGGAGGCCCCATCCCTGGAGATATTCAAGGTCTAATGGGACCCTGAGAAACCTGATCTAGTGAAAATGTCCCTGCTCACTGCAGGCAGGTTGGACTAGATGGCCTTTAAAGATTCCTTCCACCCTAACACATTCAATAGTTCTATCATTCTATGATAAATTGCAGAGATATGAGATATACCAGCTTGAAGACTCCTGAAGTTGCAATAATCAGCTTAACAATTCTCCTACTAATCAATATTAACTGTCTTTAGAGATAACCAGAAGCTCGGGAAAACCGTTAATGTAAAAATTTGCTTTGCTGAAGTCTTGTGGAATTTTCCCAATTCCTAGACTACAGGGTACATTTTCCTTCAAACTGCACAAAAAATTTCAAGGAAAAGCACAAAGGGAAAATTTCTAAAATATAAAAAATATGCAGAAGATGAGAAAAAAAAGTCTCCTTGTTCTAGTGATAACTGAAGCAGTTGGTGGGGCTGTGGTAAAGAAACTACTGATGGTAAAAGAAAAAAAAAAGGCACCAGAAGGCAGAAGGTTGTTTCACCCAGCCCCTTGCAAAATATGAGTAGCAGAAATCAGAGACACAACATCAGATCTAAGCAGAAGAACTTATTCAAGTACATCAAATCTTAGGGACTTCCAAATCTCTCTCATTGTCTCCCTTTTAACTCTCATTCTAATTTTACTTACCTCAGATGACCTCTTTTATGGAAATAGCCTCTCAAATACAAGAAACAAATTTCACAGATTTCCCCAGGGGCTATCCCTAAACCCTTGCTGCATGTGCATTATAGGTAAACGCAAACATGAGATTGCATGTAGTGGTGAGAGGCTCTAACTTGGTTGATTCTTTAATGGAGTAATTCTAAATGATTTCTTTATTAAATTGCTATTTCCATATTTTCCAAATCCTGAGAATTTATTATTTTGGCCTTTGGAAGCATGAGACCTCTTCTATTTAAAGCAGAGCATCCATCTGACAACACACCAGGGTATTTGTGCAGAACAGGATGTTCTACACCCACATTTTCTCCTCACTTCCTTCCTAGTTTTCTTCTACCATTTGGGAATAAGATATCAGAAGAGAAATGAAAAATGGATATAGTTGGAACATTTTTGCTGAAATAAGATTTCAGAAAAATATGCCGTTTTCAAAAGCTGAAATGTTACGTGGGGGCACGCTGCATCCCAGAAGCGTTTTCTTAGGGGAGCTTCAAGGGTGAAGGTGGTAGATGGTGACAGGAAAAACTTATCCTGCAAGACTGGCTTACAAAGTCAGGGGTGGAAAAACAGAGCACAGAGTTTAGTGAGTAGGGCCAAAAGCTGACAAGAAAGGGTTAGAGAGCAGATCTGACACTAATTAGTCCCAGGATGCTATGTTTGGGCAAGCCTGGCTTGCAAAGATGGGAGCTGAGGTATCTGGGGAGAAGAATGGGCAGATTATTCTTGTATGAGGCAAAAAGCACGTCTGGATCATGGACCCCAGGAGAAAAGGCAGTCTAGGTCACCTCCATAGCTTTAGCCAAGGGTCAGTAATTGTGGATTATGAATTCATATGACAAACATGAGTGAAAGTCACTTTAGGACAATGCCTTTGCTGGCCCACAAGTGTGGGATGGGAGGGCCACTAACTCACCTATGGCTAACTGGGATCTGTTTCTACCAATAGTGGAGAACTTTTGTGAACTTCTCTTGCTTTAAATAATCAAAGTGAACATTTGGAGAAGAGTCTTTTTGATCTCCCAGACGGGATTTTCTATGCTTTCTCCTCTTGAGAGCAAATAATAGATCTATTGCAACAAACCACAGAGCTATTCCTCTTAGGGTAGGTGAAGAGAAATGTCCTGTCCACTTGGTAAAGTTGGATGACAGAGAAGAATTTCCTTCCAAAATCCTCTTTCTACATCCAGCTTCCTTTCCCACACAAAATCCTGGACATAGGAACTCATCAACCTGACACCTCCAAGTTGCATTGCAGTAATTCACTGAATCTGGAGTTGAGTGTGAAGCCTAGCAGGCTCCAGCTGGCCCAAGGCAGAGCCATCTGCCTTCACCTTGGCTCAGGATGTATGTCAATCCCATCCTGCAATAACTTTCAATGTCAGCTGAAGACCTCGGTGATGTTTTTCCAATCAATGAATTGACCTACTGCTGCAGGACAGGCTGAAAATCAGCCTATGTCCCAACCTCAAAGCTGTGATCCAGGATGAAATGCAACAACTTCTGATGAAGGGATTTAGCAATGACATATCTCTGAGAAAGGAGTCCTCCAAACCAGTCCTTCAAACCTTGAGTTGCAACCAATGCAACCAGGAGATGGCTTTTGGGTTTTCTCGAGGCATCTCTGTGAAGACATGTGATGTTCTACCTACTCATTCACAACCTGAGAAATGGGGTGATAATTGAGGGAACTCAGTCTGTGGATGACACCATGGTATTCAGGGTAGTGAGAACAAAGGCCTAGAGAAACATATGAAGATTATAAGTGAATGAGCAAGGAAAGAGCAAATTAAATTTAATGTAGCCAAATGTGAATTAATGTTCATGGCAGGAAAAATGTTCTGAACTTCATGTATAAAATTATGGTCTCTGGGCTCACTCAGGAGTAAGATATTTGGATCATAATGTCTGTTCATTGCTCAGTAGTGGTGGGATAAGCAAATTAAATATTAACAATTACCAAGGGGCAAGCAAAAGAGAACATTATTATGCCACTGAATAAAACCAGGGTTCACTTACATCTTGAATTCTGATCCTTTTATCTCCAGAAAAGATAGAGAGATGCTGGAGAGGGTTTGAGGAAAGTAAACAGGATTAAAAGAAAAATAAAGTAAGAATAAGGGCATCTATAAAGAAATTATTAGATAAACAACATGTCCTCTTTGGTCTGAAGGTAAAAAATGGTTGAAGGAGAAATTAAGGACATCTATGGAATGATGGTGAGTGACACAGAGAGGGCAAAAAGAGATCAACTCTTCACTATTTTGCCTAACAAAAGAGTAAAGGTGCATCAAACGAAGATGTCAGGAGCCATGCTCAGAACAAATTAAATAAAGGATATAAGAACAGCTGATGGCTGATCTATGGGACTCCTTGCCAAAGGATGTAAGGATGCAAAGTTTTACCTGGGTTCAGAAAAATGCTGGACACATTGAAGGATGATAAATCCATGGAACAACACTGGACATTTAGAGGTCCCTGAACTGAAAGCATGAAAAGTATCATGTATGTTTTCCACCCTCCTCACTCATAGCCACTGCTGGACACTTGACCCTGTGTGGACCTTTGCTTTGACCCAGTATGACTGCCCTTAAGCTCCAGTCCTATAGGAGAAAGATGCCCCAACTTTTAATGAATTTTCCTAAATGACTAAACCAATTCCAGACTCTGCAAAACAACATTCTTCATGAAGTGCTTTGACCCCCCAAAAGGTAGAAAATTCAGAGACTTGAAGAAGTCACCAGAGCTTTAGATAACGCTTCTAGGCTTGCATGGAAAGTATGTGCACACTGAGGCCATGCAAGTGATGTGACACTGGATGATGATCATGGCCTAAGTGACCTGGAGCTCCAATCTACTGAACAGGAGCTACCTGTCTCTCAGCAGATGAGCTTTTTGAAAAATTTATTTTTTTCTAAGTGGGATTTTTAATGTATTTGCCTGATTTTATAAGGCTTACCTTTGTCCCAAAGTGATGACACCCTATGGAGGGCCAGCTACCATAACCTTTTAGTGCATTACTGCTGGCAACGCTGACACACAAGACCGTCCATTAATGTGACCAAGCACTGGGACAGGCTGCTCAGAGAGGTTGTGGAGTCTCCTTCTCTGGAGACATTCAAAACCTTCCTTAATGCATTCCCATGTGGTTTAATCTAGGCAATTCAGCTTGGGCAGGGAGGTTGGACTAGATGATTTTTTGAGGTCCCTTCCAACTCCTGACATTCTGTGATTCTGTGATCCATGGACAAACAGGCTGAACATGGCCAATGGCAACATACCTTTCCTTCAAGAACAACGCTTTGCCCTACACTGAGTGTGCAAAGCCTGCAGGTACACAGTGCATTGCCAGCCAAGGCGACAACACATCTGAGGGGCGTTCAAGAGGCCAGCTGAGATCCCACATGTCTGTCCATCTCTCTGCTGGCAATGGGATGGAGAAGCTGTCGCTTGCAGCTGAACGGGCTTGCCAGCCTGTGCTGCCAGATGAAGAATGAGCGTGGGAGTCCCGTTCCTGACCTCTCGCCCGCAGTGGGATTGACAGAGCTCCATAACGGAGAAAAAATGCCACTTCCACACGACAAGAAGATAAACGTTTTCATAAGAAAGTCCACAGATGGGGAGCGCCAGCAGCGCCGAGGTACTGCAGAGAAGCAAAGCAATGACCAGAGCTGCGCTACGCTAGCAGGTTCAAAAGCATCAAGGCTTACTCCAGTCTTCTACAGCCTTTAATGGGGGTGTTTCTGTCTGTTTTATGAAGTGAGCTTAGTGTCAGCAAAATGGAGTCCTGGATCATCCTGCCTCTGAAGAGTCCCAGGTGTCGTAGGGCAGTCGGCTTTCAAGATTAAAAATCATGGCTATAATTTCTGGTTTATTCTTGCTGTACTCAACCAGCATCTCATCTCCTCCCTGGACATAACTGCTGCAGTCTGACTTTTTTTCACTGCCCTCATTGTATCACTCCTTGCAGTGGGTGGTCCCTCTTTCCTTGATGGACTCACACCGCTCTCTGTAAGACATTGCTTTATTTTCATGATTTAACTGAGTGCCCTGAGAGCCATCCTGTGCCTAGAAGGCATTTGCCTCCTGTTCTCACATACACTCTGATTTAAAATAAAAGGCCACCCTGGAAAAGGCAGGGTAAACCTCAAATTTTATTTCTTCCAAACTTCCCCCAGGGCCAAACAAAGCACCCAAGGATGAAGGAACCGTTTTGTCTTTGTCGCAGCTGAGCTGAGCAGATGATGCTCAGATGGACTGTGGCTGTTTCAGCCAGGGAGAGGGCTGTGACCATGGAGGATAAAGGTGAGAAGAAATAAAGAGATGCCCAGCCTGGCTAGTCTATGCAAACCCAAATCTGTCTCCCACTCTCCCCAACAGAATTCAGCCCTGAAAATCACAGCAACAGAAATATGGCTTCTTTATAAAAAAAAAAATATCAAGAAACTTTCACAATTTCTAATCCTATCTGTCACAATTCATCACCATGCTGGCTGGCTTCTTCTCTTGCTTTCCTAAAGCATCATATATCTGTCTTTGGGGACCTCCATATCTCAAGGTGACATGCTGGACAGGACTTCCACAGTGATACCATTTCTCTGGAGATTGCTGTGCCGTGCACGTGCTCAGAGATGTCCAGATGCCACTAAGCCACACGAGCCTATTATTTAGCTTGCTGGGAGGGATCTTTCTTCAGCTTCCCTCCTTGATGTAGCAAATCAGCTGCATTATTAAAATGATTAAAAATAGACTGAGCTTACCCGAGCTGCATCTATAATGGATCAATTGCTTTTTATACATTTTTGGCTCCCTACAGTGCTGCTTTGTCATGTCACTTTCACTCGTTTGGGCGAGATCTTGAAATAATAGGCACATTCAGGAGATATAAATATAGCTGTTTATGGCCTTAAAATGGCTCTGCAGACAAATCACAGTCCCAGCTTCAGGTATTTGGAAGTTAAATCTTCCTTCCTCTGTCCTTTCCCATTTGGACCTGGATCAAACACTGGACTTTCCAGCTCGAGGGCTGATTTATCTTAAGATAGAGGTACTAGTTCTGCTACAACAAATTCTTACCCTCATGGGCTGTTGATTTAAGCAGCTCTTGGTGCTAGCTTGGATTTGATTCCAATAAGAGTGCAGACTTAACACTGAAAGGCTGCAGCAGTGAAATAAAAATAAATGCACTGCATTGTGTAGCTTAACGGGGTGCTAATTTCTTGGGAGCGCATAAATAAGAGGCACAGTGCACATCTGTTTGCTGGCTTTGGGTCGGGAAAGAGCAGGGGAAATTTGGAGCTCTGTCACAGGGACAGGCTGAACTTTGTTCCCATGTCTCACAGCACTGCACAAAGTCTCCTCTGTAGAATATCCAGTTAATTAAAAATGATGTTTATGGTCCCCTGGTGATGCATGCCCGTAATTCTGCTATTAGTATTTCTACAAAGTCTGGCAACACGAGATGGTTGGAACCCCAGTGAGACAAACAGCAATCCTCATCCTCACACAAAGGAGGGGCTTTGGGCAGCCAAGCTCCTCTCCATCACACCGTGCTTACTGAAGAGATTTGTTGATTGGGGCTGCTGCAGCAAACACGGGACACTCCCCCCATCTCACTCTGAGATTCCCAGGTAATAGAATTAACCTGCCTGCCGCAGCCGGCACCATG
This sequence comes from Heliornis fulica, assembly GCA_013399135.1. NCBI lineage: Eukaryota > Metazoa > Chordata > Aves > Gruiformes > Heliornithidae > Heliornis > Heliornis fulica. The sequence goes on along the minus strand of VXBZ01010482.1, from coordinate 71,931 downwards.
GTCGCAGCTCACATTATCAATTACAGTGAGATACACAGAGGCACAGAGGAATGCAATGCACCTATAAGTACGGGTAGTGGCCTGTGCTTGACCCACCAGACTTCACATCCCCTCGCCTCCTTCCTCCTCTAGCTGACATCCAAAGCAGCTCTCAGAAACTACCCTCAGGCAGTGACAGTGGTCCTCTGGCACTTCCTGCAAGGCTGGGCATTCAGAGTATCTGCAACATTTCCTGCTATGGTGTGACTCATGGGCTGTTAGCTCGCAGAGCTTGATGACTCAAGAAGCAGCAATGTCCTGAAATTAAAATATGCACATGATAAAATGTAGAGGTGATGGGGGATGGAGGGAAGCAGGGAAATTTTCAGTGATTTTAACCCTCCTGTGCAGGCAGCTGCTCTGAATAAAGTCAGTGTGGGACATGTTTCTCCAGAGGCAATTTGGAACAGAAACCCAAGCCTCTCCCCACCATGGATGGAACTTAGGGAGGTAGTTTTTTCCAATTTGTTCCTAACTGACCACTCCCAGCAGTCCCTGAGGGCTCCAGCTTGCTCTTTTACCTGAAGCCGAAGAGACTTAATGTAGAGAAGTAACCTCTCATTTAACCTGCCCAGAGGATGATTCTATGATTCTATGATGTCCCAGACTTCCCGAGGCAGATGCTCCCATCTCCTTGCCCCATTCTATTTCCCTTCCTTCAAAAGATTTCAGTTTTGGAAAACTCTTACAGAAGTTGCCCCTGCCCCGTTCCATCCCTCCACATCCCCCAGCACCCACCTCCGCCCCGGCACGAGCAGCTCACCTTCGGCAGGGGTGCACAGACCCTGAGCTCGGCTGACACCCGCGAGGGTCTGCAAAGCCGCGGGAGCTTGCGTCTCATCCTTGCGTATTTTTTCATATCCTTGTTTTGTGTAAAGATAAAGCTCCTCTTAGGCTCTGTATCCAGTTGCTGACAGCATCTATTAACAGCTGTTAATTTGTTCTAATAGCCAGACACTGACATTACAGGTATGCTGCAGTGAGTTGTTCTAAGCTTGGTGAGAAGAAGTTTTTGTTGAATGTTTAGCTGATATCATATGCACAAAGGCTCTATCCTGATCCCACTGAAAATAATAAAAATCTCTTTAGCATTCTATCTCCAAGCCCTTCCCTCTATTCCCTTTTACACATTGCTAGTCAGTTAAAAAAGGATAGTACCTGCTCATTGAAAAAAAGATGATGAAAGCTGAAGAAACTGGCTTTATGTATTTCACTTTGAATTAGGATGCCAAGCCAGGAGAATGACAGTGTAGACTTCTGAGGCATTAAAGAAACATGAATCAGACCTCAGCAGGATTTTATCTGCTAAAATAAAAGCCTCCAACTATGGAATTCAAAAAAGAAAATATTGTTTGGACTCATTCTCTTTGCCTTCTAATTTTGTTATACTGTCCTGTAGTTTAGTGCTCTTTGCCAGGATGGTGCGTGAGCTTTATTGCTCATTTACTTGACAGCATTGCCACATAATCACTTGGCCAGATGAGTCAAGAAAGGGTTCAGGGAGTGTGAGACTCTCAGGGTGATGCCACTCCATAACCTGACAGTTGTTCCCCTCTGCCAGATTCAGCCTCAGCGAGCTTCCTACATGTTGGGTATCTTGGCTAACACTGGCCTCACCTGGCTGACCATGGTCAAAGATGACCAACAAACACTTCTAAAAAAAATAGCCATTCATGCTGTGGTCCTTCAGTACTTCCTTCCACTGACTCCTGGAGAGACCCTCAGTAGCTGAGTGGTATAAATCCCCTCCTCAAAAGCCTGACCAGGGCCAGCAGCAAGAGGGAGATGGGAAGGACCACCTTGGTGGTCTCAGCCACTCAACTCTCCTGCCACGGCAGGTAGCCCCAGGAATGACGTTCAGTTTAGGAAGAGCCAGAGGGCATCTTATTTCTGTGCTCCCATCTTCACAAAACCCACCAGCACTCCTCCAAATAAAGCTGAAAGCTGTGGCTGGAGGCACCAACGTGCTGCCAATATTCCTACAAAACCATAAGATCACACAAATCAGGACCAGGGAGACTGTAACACTCCAAGCAGTGCCACTTCACCCTGACTTAGACCTTCTTCCTCCACCCAGCACGAACCCCTAAGTGAGATGACCCCCTGGGCCAAATGACTGACCAAAGGGAAATGAGTTTCTCTCTCCCTGTCCAAGAAACCAAAGCCTGGCTTAACATGACATAAAACCAGCTTGAACAGGCATTGGTCTCCTCCACTCTATCACAGTTCTTCCCTGAAATGACCAGCAGTGATCCCTCCCCATGCCACAGCGATGGAATAGAGATGACATATCTGTCACTGATTATGCTCCATTACATCTTCAAAGGATTACCCAGGCTGCCCACAGAGTAGATGTTCTTGCTTTGGTTTTTTAAGGATTTCAGGTAAAACAGACAACCAATCTCTCTGGTGGCAGCAGCCTGGTGCTCTGGGGTTTGATCATTTTCAAGCTCTGCCCTCTGGATGTAGAAGGCATAGGGGGTGCAGAGATCACTAGTTTTCTGAGTCATAATGGCATTTATCAGGAAAATACATGTTAAAAGAATATCACACCTGTTCCCTGTACTGCTTAGCAGGAATCTTACTGCAAAGAGTCTTTATATTGCACAATTTTGGGACCCTGTGGATCAGCGCATACTGCTGGGAAAGTAAGTGATGCTGGGAGCGTAAGGCAGAGCTGAATTCAGAGATGCCAGTACAGCCTTAGCAAATCACAAGGACTCAGTGGCTGTGTGCATGGATGGACTTGAAGAAGTATAACACAAGTCAATTCCCACCTCTGAAGAGCATCTTCAAAGCAGGACTGCCAGAAAATGCTCCACAGCCATTGCCGGAAAGTGAAACGGTTGCAGACAGTTCAATGCTTGTGACATGGGACCTCACAGTCCTTAAGAAATTTATTTCCTGTGAATGGAAAACACAAAGAAGCCCTGGCTGCCATTTCTTCCTCCTGGTTTCTTAATTCAAACAGCCTTTGGAGTTCAGCAGGTTGGACGTTTCTCAGCATACTTCTGCCTGCCCAGTTTCCTATGGGAAAATGCATTCAGCCATCCACTACAACATCCACAAAGGCTCCTGCTGAGCCTTTCTGCCCCAAATCCCCGTTTCCACTCTCTCAATGTCAGCCAGTCGCTCAAGAAGAGCCCGTACTCTCCTCATTGAGTTCAACAGGGGACAAATGGAACGTGCTTGCAGGGACTCTGGAAATAAAGCTAATGGTCGCTCCAGGGAGTGACAAGTTTTGCTCTGACAGATCCATCAGGAAGCACTTAGAGAACTCTGCAAGGAAACCCCTGTCCTGCTTCTGTGTTTATGTTGCTCTGAACTACCTAGTTAATGTAAGAGAAAAAAAAAAAAACCACAAGGTAATGGCCTCTTTGGAGGGGTTTAGTGGAACGCAGGAAGCCAAGGTCTGTATAATTAAATTGCTAATATCTCTCCAGACCTGGCAAGCCATGTACTCATTAAAAACAGGTTTAAGCCTTACAGCAATCTTTATTTTAAATCTACCTACAAGCCAGAATCCTTAATTCCTTCAAGCCCTGAAACACTTCTAACAGTGGTGTGCCCTTCGTTAGAGAGCTGCACTCTAGCAAAGACCAGGCGCCAGGCAGCATCAAGAAGACCCTCTTCCTCCTTGAAAAAGAAAATACTTATAAGATGAAATTATGATCTCTGTTGAGCCACAGCCTCTCCTGAGGTTCCTCTCTCATCAAAGATCATTCAGATTATCTTTCTCCTTCCATAGCTAAGAGTTGTTTGCAGCAGGGATGCTACCAAGCTGAGCAGAGCAGTCCCCAGGTGTGAGGTGTCACACAAACACCAACAGAAGGGTGTTCTTGCTGTCTCTCTACCTATATAGGCTTTCTATACTGTAAAACAAATACCAAGCCCCAGATGTCCTTCTGGATAATCCAAAGCAAGGGATAAACCAATATTGGAGCTGAATAAACTCATACATTTCTCACAGGTACATCCCTCCTCCTCTGGTAATCAGATCTTACATATGGACAGACAACACTTGCAGATTACTCTTGTTTTGCTGAGGAAAACCAGAAGGTGTAGAGGTATAGGATGGGATATTTGTCACTTTAAGGAAAGCAACCAAGAAAAACGGAAAAAATCCCCATTCTTTTCACCATCCTGTCCATGTACCTCAGTGTTTATATTTCCCTACATAATTTTCTCACCTACCTGCAGGATGGAGGTGTCCCAAGGAGCACTGTCTTACATTGCTCACAGCTGCTCATGGGCTCAGTTCTGCACTCTTGAGACCAGCTTTGCTCTAGGACATGCTGCATCCCACAGGTAAAAACAAGGGGCAGAAGTACAAAAGGAAGGGGAGCACATACAATGGAGGGAAAATCAGGCTGGAAGTCAAGCTGCTCATCACTGTTAGTGGGGCAGGTTTTTAGCAGTTATGTATGGCCAGGTCTCCACTGACACTGAAGGGTACGTCGAGGTAAAGTGCCCTGATGAAAGGGCTCAGAGAGGAAGAGGAGGCTAGCACATTGGGTGGTGAGAGACCTCTAAAGATTAAAAAGCATTCAGCACAGAGATGTTACACACAGTAAAAAGCAAGAGGAAAACACTCAAAGGAGCAATCAATGGATGAGAGATCCCTGGAGATCCCTGCTGCTCTGGGATTGTATGGGAAAAGCCTTTCATGCCACCTGAGCAATCGGCTGAAGTGTGTCAAAGTCCTGCTTGACATCTGGGTCGGATGGTTATATCCATGGTAAAACTGGAAGCCTTTCTGGAAGACACATGAGACCTTCCAAGGACAGGATCTGAGTTTGACATTTGCATCTCTACTGGACTTGCCCTGAATGTAAATGGTGTGAAGCACAAGGAACATTTAACCTCCGGGAAAGAAAATCACCCATTTGTTCTTCCAAACATCCTTCTGATGTCTGTGCACATTAAAATATATGGTCTGCTTCATTTCAGAAAGATGTTTTGATGTTCTCTGACTCAAGCACCAAGGGCATGCAGATTTTATTTATGTCACAGCAGCAGTCACCTGTCACCGGCTAAGCCAGGATTAAACATTACTGCCTTTCCCTCAAGAAGGCAGATGCAAAGCAAGAGCTGAAATTATTGTGGCTTAACAGCTTACTAGTCATCACCTTGCACTGAAGATGCTTGCATGCTTCCAGCACTTCCTAATATAACATAAACCATATTAATTTAAATTAATGTTAATCAGTGATAATTCAGTTGCTTGCAAGCACCTCTGCATACCCCTTGGTTGATGTGACCCAACTCATTGCTCTGAGGGAATGAGGAGAAATCCTCACACATCGGGTGTTCCCTGTTGTAGATCATCTAGAAAAATGTCTTTCTGACATTGTTAAATACATATATTGTGCAGAAAAAAAGATTTGTAGTTTTGGGGTGAACAAACTTGTGGTGGGATGGTTTCCATGATCAGCATAAGAAGCTCAAAATGGGAGAGAAATTTGTGTCTGCAGCCAAGGGGCAGAGTGCCGAGCAGATGGAGGAGGAGTACAGTTGTCCTGCTTTTCCATGACACGTTTTGCCACCCTTTTCACCTAGTGCAACCAACTGTTTTATCTTGTTCTGTCTCTCTTGGCTGTTGTCTCCTCAAATTGGAAAAGTTTTATTGTTTTTCACTCTGGTGAGAAAGGCAACTCTGAAAACCAGAGTGGATGGGAAAAGGCAGAATGTGGGAAAGACTTTCTCAACTGGTTTTAGAAGTCCAGCATCTGAGAACAACACCTGAGCACAGGGAAGTGAACGAGGTGTGGATGTGATCATTAACCCTGAGTTACTTTGTCTTGGCCACTTATACTTGAATTGATCATTATAAATGCTGAGAATCTACATTTCTGTAGGGCCTCTTTGGGAGCTGTGACCACTAAACACTGTCTGAATGTAGCTTTTCTCTGGCTTCTCCAAAAAGGTTCACAGACTTTGTGATCAGTAAATTCCAGAGAAGCAGAATTTCTGTGTCCAGAAATGCCTGCCCAGAAGACAGTATATTTGATCTGGCTTATTGTTTTCCTGCCTCATACATTTCCTCCTCAGAGGCAGCTGGATACAACTCCTTCCCTTCCCTTCCCTGCTCAGTCCTGGTGCTGCACACAGTCCAACACCTGCTATGTGCCATCTCAAAGGTATCTGTACTGCAATATTAGGCAAGAGGGATGTATCCTCTCTCACTGATGTAGCAACCTGTGCGAGGTTTAAACTATGGGCTCCCTATACAGGTAGGAAACAAACTCTTATGCAGATGGACTAAAGAGATAAGGAGTGTACAGGCTGGGATAGATGGCAGAGGCAAGATATGATCAAAGTGTATAAAATGATGAAGGGCACAGAGATGGTGAATAAAGGATTATTTAGTTTTTAAATTATTTTATGCTATATCATCAGGATTTAAGACTACTCAATAACATGACAAGGATGCAGATTTAGAATGCAAAAAACCTCATTTGCTTGGTGCATGGTGAAAGCAAGGAAAGTATCACCAGCATGTTCAGGAGAAGCCAATAACATGATGGAAATATAATTAGGTAAATTAACACAGGAAATGTCCACAAAGTGTCATTAAACACGGTGCTGAACTAGTGACTCTTGGGCAGTGGGAGGGTGTACTGGGAAATCTGTGTCCACACTTGTTTTACCCCTCTCTGAAGTGTTTTTGGCTGGCCACAGTTTGGGTTTTGCCAAACCCTGGTTTGACCTAGCAGAGTTGGAATGTGACATTGTGTTATCTCAGAGAGATTGTCCTCCTGAGTGTGGTTCATAACAGGAGTGTGATGCAGCTTTGCCCTCCCTCCTGCCTGCATGGACACCAGAGCAATGCAGGGACATTGTGGTCTATTTACACATGTACATCAGATACCTAAAGTTGATTGGTTTAAACGTCCCCTTTCAAAAAGCAATAGCAAGTTTGGTTTGGTTTTTTTTTTTTAAATACCTGCTTTTAAGAGGACTTATGTGCTCTTAATCTGCTTAGACGTTTTTTAATAATCTCTCCAAGCACCTCCATGAAACCTCTGTGTAAATCAGGCCTAGAATGACCTCATCCCCTTTCTCTTCTGACACTCAGAAACTACTTGCAAAAATGTCTTGTGACCCACAGATAAAAGCTGTAGCTTTTTCACACTTTACAACCATTATTAATGAGGCTTTTCAAGTGTTGGATTGCCTAGAAATGGTATATTTTGTCTGTTCACAAGAACTATCCCAGCAAGTTTTATTTCCACAGACTACAGACGGCAAACGCATTTGGTGCAGCAAGAACCACTGGTGTTTTTTCCATCAATCTCTGGCTTTTAAAGCTGATTCTTACACCTTTTGCCTTCCCCACCTTATATGAGCAAGGTGAGAAAAGAGGAGGTTTCAAGCTTGGCTGGGTAGATCACACTTAACCGTGCCAGGCTCCCAACAGAACCACAAGCGCTAGGAACATAAATCAGATCTGTAACATGGGGCCACTGGAGGAGAACTCTATTTTATGTACTTGACCTGTATCCAGGGTTCATTTCAACATGACCCTGGTGTAACTCGCTTTATCAGCTGTAAAGACAAGCTCACCAGCTGTACATTATGTTCACACTCCAAAGACACTGGAAAAAGCAAGCAAAGCCCCAGAGCAGACCTATGGGAACAGACTATGCAAGTCCATTTTAAATATTCTGTTTTCCCTGATATAAAGTTGAAGGAATTCACCTGGGATGGACCCAAAATAAAATAATACATTTAATTTGTGGGGATGTTTTTCAAAGTAAAGAAATAAAGTCAAGTTGAATTCTAAGATGACTTTTCTCAAGTGAGTGACTTAAATGTTTCATGATGAAATGTTAAAATGGAGGTTTTCTAGTTTGTCAAAGAAAAAAAGTGTTCCCCCTTTTTCTAGCACAAAACATTAGTTGAATTCAGCCTGAGTCCTTGGATAGCTTCAGCCAGCCGCATTTATTAGCAAATAAACTATTCATCTGAAAAATGCTATCTAGTTCTACCCCAAATGTTCATCCCATTGCTTAAAAATACGCTATTTATAGATGAAACTATTGTTAAGCATAGATTTAAGCTGTTGTGCTTCATTGTCTGGTGCAGCATCTCCTTGGGAAAGCAAACCAATTAAGCTATTCTGTTTTGGAGCCGCGGTGCCTCTTTGTTCAGTTATTATGTCATATAAGGGATTGCAGTTTTATAGTCTTTGACAGATATGACTGCACTTCCTATAAGCAAATACCCAGTTTTCAGTAGCTTTGAGATATAAATGGTCACAACACAGCTTAGGAAGGCAGGAACAGCTGAGATCAAGGGAGCATCCTGCATCCAGGTCTCTGTCAACTCTCTGTACCAGAAGCTCCCCAAAACCCCTGCCAGGCACTAAAATAAAAGCACTGCTCCTAAACACTGTTAGTAAGAGATGGCTTCTGCATTGAAGCATGGGGAACTATGTCCTTTTCAAACTTTTTATTATACTGCCAAAAAAAAAAGGGAAAAAAAGAAAAATGAAGAGTGGAAAAAAGCAGTAAGCGCTGCTGCCTGGAATGGTGATGCTTTTCATTACCATGAGGATCTTCTAAAAGCCTGATTGCTTGCTTTGGCATGTGAAGTTTTCTCTCTCTCTGTGAATCAGGTACAGCACAGATAAAAGGAATCACACCTGTCTTGCCAAGGTGTCTCAGCCTTCTGTTGCAGGAGACAAGAAATCTGTGCAACGTGCCCTTTGGGATGAGGCTGGTGGAAACAGGGCTGGAGATGGTCTTTTCACTGTGACGGTGACTGAGCATTGGCACAGGTTGCCTGGAGAAGTAATGGAGTCTCCATCCTTGCAGATATTCAGAACCCAGCTGGACATGGTCAACCTGCTGTATGTAGGTGACCCTGTTTTGATCAGGTGGTTGGGTGAGATGATCTTTAAAGGTCCTGAGCATGGCTCTTAGTGGTAGTGAGCTCTGTAACCATGCTACTTCCAGTACAGCTACTGGGCCAGTCCCTTAACACACATCTGCTCATAGACCCACACGTACCCTCTCAGGGCTGACAGCTTTCATTTCACAGACAGAAGGCTGAATCCAGCCACTCATTTTACATTTATTTTACCAAGCAGACAAAAGTGTAATAGCCATCTGAGCTGAATGGCTGTTTTTGCTTTTCCCAGCTAGGCAGATGGACCAGGTTCACAGCTGCCTCATATCTCTGGTGGATCCAAACCAGCCTCTTCATCTGCATCCACTGGCTGCTGCTGAGTCTCTTACCAGTCTGCTGCACCTCGAAGCCACTTTCCAGTCATTAACTCAGGATTGGGTTAAGGAGGCAGGCACAAGAGCAAGGTTTATATATACATTATTTGGTTAGTTGTGATGTGGAAAGGGCTGCCACTCAATCTGACTCCCTGGCTGTGGAAGCAGCAGGTGAGCTAGTCCAGCCCTACCTGGACCATGTCTTGGGGAACTACCACCATTTATTGCCTGCAAATGATTTCTAGAGTTTGTCTTTCTCAAGTGTCTGACAACCACAATATATTGGTGGCTCTGAACTCATGTGAGGCTTGTGGCATGCAGTTGAGTTAGGATAGTGGTTTGGTGTCTGAAAACATGGTTCATGTCCCAGCATACCTTCCACATGCTTTCTGGTAAACATAGAGTCCTCAGCACATGATTTCCAGAAAAAAACCCAACCAACTGTGTCACAGAAAATATCCAAACGCTGGTCGAATAGGAGGTGCTGCAGGATCCATAAACAGTCAGGAACCACTTCAAGAGGTCTGTGTTTAGGCAAGAGATTGGACAATAGGCTCAGGATGGTCGCAGAATCAAAGAATGCTAAGAGTTGGAAGGGACCTCAAAAGATAATTTAATCCCTCCCCCCCGCCCGAGCAGGATCACCTAGATTAAATCACACAGGAATGTGTCCAGATTGGTCTTGAATATCTCCAGAGAAGGAGACTCTACAACTGACCTCTCTTGATCTACTAACCACAGCCCTTCTAATACACCCCAGGATGCCATTAGCCTTCTTGGCCATGAGAGCACATTCCTGGCTCATGGTCATCCTGGTCCCATTTGGCATGAAGCTGAATTAACTGGGACCAGACTGGAGAGCAGACACAGAACTGGCATGGCTACAACCAGGGTTAAGAGCATCAGTTGGCACTGGCTGCTGCTGGGGAGGCCATTTCCCTCCAAACTGGCAGTCTAACAGCACCATGGCCTTGTGTTCAGCAGGTGCAGGAGCAACGCACTGAATGGCCTTTGAAGTGCCACAGCAGCTACAACAGCTCCTGCTAAATTAAAGGAAAATTCTTAAAGCTCCTGCATGCTGCTGGAGTGTGCACACAGCAATGAATTTTACAGAGCTCAAAATCCCCACACCGGTTTTGAGTATTCATTTAAAAGCCTTAGGGGACACAAACCAGAGTTTAGCAGCAGGAACACAAAGAAAGTCTTCTTTGGGAGCTGAGAGCTTTCTTTACCGTGTGAGGGAAACAAAGCCAATATACCACTCATTTGAGCTCTTTCCCTACTGAGACTCAGGATTACGTTGCAGCAGTTTGCTAAATGCTCAGCCTTAAGATAGAGCAAACTCAAGTGTTCAGCTCACTTAAAGAAGTACAATAGGCTCAGATAGCGCTGCCTCTTCCCGCGCCCAGATGGCATTCAGCACACAGACGAGCTTGTATCCTAAGAGAATTCTCACTATTTCATCCCGGTGGGAATAGCAAGAGGACTAATTAAACCCTCCAAACCGTTCACACTGTTGTTGCTACTCATCATTCCTCCCTGTTAATATAAGCAGTGTTACCTTGTGTCTGAGCGCAGGAGCCCTGGCTCTGTACAAAGACCTGCCCTACACCTTTGCTCCATGCTCAAAGCAGCTCACGCAGCAAACTACATTAATTTCCTTGTGAGAACACGCAAACGGCTGCCATCAAAGTTCTCTGCTATCCCACAGCAGAAAATAACCCTCTGTGCCTGCGAGAAATGTGCAATCCAGCCCCAGCACCCTGCACAAGAGTCTGGGGAAACAGCACGACCTAGTGTTCCCCGTGCTTCTCACCGCCTCTCGAAGACGGATGGTTCATGGCACGGACATCATTGCACACTCTACCCCTACCAATCTCTCACAAAGCAAGGATTTCCTTCTGTAACCCCATTGTCTGTTCCTCTCCCTCCTGAAAATCTCCCTCTAGATGTTTATACCTCTGCCTTTGGCACATCTGCTCTCTTTGTGCATAGGAGGAGGATCTTACACAGTCCTGTAGAACACAAATGGGTTCAAAAGCCACGTGGGCTTGGGAAAGAGTCTTTTTTGCAGTCACACCACGAGGGGTTTTGATAAATTTTCTTTCCCTCTATGAGCACTTAGGAGGAGGTGTCTGTGAATATCACTGACTACTGGAGATCCAGGGAATGGAAATGTGCTGGCACTTGCTGTCCTCTCTGAACCTTATTTGTGCAGGCAGATTACCAAAGCCAACCTGAAACACAGCACCAGGCATGCCACTGCACATAGAAAATGGATCTGTAAAATGCCATCTCAAACAAGCTAGTTTAGCTCAGCATCCTTTCCACTATAGCCCATTGACAGCCTCTCCTACACTGCTGGTGTGGTCATAAATGTCTATAACAGCAGGGTTGCCCACGCGCTGTTATCAACATGACCCATAGGGAAAGGCTTCACCACAAGCACCCTCCTGAATATGCAAAACAGTCTGGATCTGCTCTGCTAGGAGTGTAGACAGAAGGAGTCTGGGTGGCTTAATGGGTAGCTGTTGCCTGCTTTGAAGACAGACCTCATGAAAAATTGGTTCTTCTCAGGACACATCTCCTTGCTGGAAAAGCCTACCACTCTATCTGGTGGAGGCTAAGGACCATATGCTTTAAAAGGAAGGTCCTGGAATTGCATAAAGCAGCCCTAGCTGTGCAAAGCTGCCCTAAGGAATGTTTCTTCCTGACCTCAGGGTTGATTCCCTGGAGGCTGAAGATGCCTGAGAGATTTTTGTTCCAATCAGTGTAAATGTTATTGTTATTCAGGTAACAGCAACAATAGAGGATGCTCCTTAGATCTTTATTGAATGAATCATTAGACTGAAGCCAAATCTCTCTGTCCTGCACAAAATCAGAGATGTAGGGAGATATAGAAGACCTAAAAAAAAATTTTTTTTTACTTTCTCTCTGGGAAAATTTCAACCAGTGTGTGGACACTGGCAGATCTGGAAAGGAAAGGCAGATCATCATAGCTATGGTGGGTTGACCACTGTGCTTGTTATCTGACAAAGGAGCAAAGAAAGATGGACTAGCCTTTGGACAGGGCTTCCACAAGCACTGTGAACATCCACAGGTTTGGCAAAGCTTGTCCCTGCTACACCCCGAGTTACACAGCACGGTATGGGATTCATGTGTGATCCGAGTTATCCACCCTCCAACTCCCAACTGCTAGTCCTCTAGAAAGGGGTGTCAACCCATTTTCACCCTGGCAAGAGTTTCTCTCTCTTCTCTTGCATAAACACAAAAGCAAATAAGCAGACCTCAAAGCAAGACACAGCTTGCCTAACCTTTAATCCAGGCTGGAAGCAACACTGCCCTGACAGCTACACCAGCACAGAGCCCCGCATGTCCATGGAGATGTGAGTCAGCCGCAAAACTGGATGAACCGATGGTCTGGCAGCAGATAAAAAGAACTCCTTATCTATCACCCACACCATCTGGGAACCTCACTCCTTGCCTTCTCAACTCTAATTATTTTTACTGCTTGATCTCAAGAGGTGTTTGTGGCACGACCCATAACCAAGTGAGCCTGCTGTTTCTTGCCCTCTCGTTGGCAGTTGGCTTTTCAGCCACTTTATTACCATCTTCACCTGTGAATCAGATAATTGCTCATGTGATTCCAGTGTATTAGTCATGGTTGTGTCGTTGCAGGCGTTTGGACATTCCAATTTTCAGGGGATTATATGCAAAGCAGAAAAGACATCAACCGTGCCTTTCATGCTTTCCCCTGGTCTTTCTTTTCCCTGGGGACAACTCTTTTATCTCATGGAGCCTTGCAGAGAAATCAGCAATTCAATTGAACTATTTTTTTGGGCCTTTAATTTCAGATACTTATTCCTGTTTGATCACGTCATGCAGCAACTCACAGGCAAAGAGCTAAATTGTTCTGAGTTGCAGATGCTATTTGACCTGTCAGTCTTGAGGTCTGTTTCTGTGAAGTACAGTCTTTAAGTTATTTTTTTAGCTGAGAGTTCACTAGATCCGACCTGGCTTATCTTTAAGCTCATACCACAATCCTGCTGATGAACTTCTGTGAAAGGAAAGGGTAATCTGAGGAGGCAACTCGAGCCTGGCTCCAAGCACCCTCCTGTGGGAGAGGTTCTGGGGAGCAGATCTGTCCTTACGCTGATGATGCAGGAGTGAGAATGCAGGTCCGTGCCATGTTGTGGGGCAGATTAGCTGATCATTACGATCCCTCCTGAACACATAATCTATAGTTAATCAGCATGGTATATTAGATACCTGCCAGCCAGCTAAACCTTGCCTCCAGCCCAATCTGCTAACAAGCATGGATCTCAGTCACCTGCCATACAATCACATCCTTCAGGGATGGTGACCTGCAAATATTGCACTTGAGTGTCCACTGCATCCCAGACACTGCTGAGGGCTTCAAACCCTTCTGTGTGGGTCTTGATGTGTGGAGTAAGGGCTGAGGTGAGGGTAATTATGCTAGTGGGTACTGCGTGGTGTGAAGCCTTCCATGCCTGTGGAGCAGAGAGGGGCATCCCACCGTGTTAGGAAGATGCTCATGACCTGCTCTCAGACATGTGAGGGAAGCTCTGCTCAGCACAAGTCCCACTAAGACCCCGTGCTGAATCAGGGTCTTGATAGTAGAAAGCAGAACAAGTTTGTTAATTACTGCTTTTACTGGTAAATCTCTAACTGATCTGAATTTTATATGGCAAGTAATTTATTTTATGCATAGATTGTATCTATTTTAATGAGATCCAAAAATAGAGCTTTAACATGGGGGCTTCAAGCTCTGACTTTGCACGGGGTATTTTTCCATGAGAAATTTTCCAGGGTGTTTAATGAAGCTGTTTTTTCTGAGAGATAAAGCATATCTTTTTTTGATGCAGTGCACTGAAGGGACCTGTGGTCTGAATCTTGCCTAACCAGAGAGTCAAGGACTTTGGTTGGTCTTTATGAATTCTGATTCAGACCCTAATACTGCATTGCTAGGGAAGGGGACAGTCTCAGGGTGCAGAGGTATCTTCTGGATCTGATGCAATTCTAGCTCATGACACGTTTTCACTCTCCTGTCTACAAGACATCTCTGCCTCAATTTCCCCATCCAAACTATGAGACAGCCTGTGTCTCTTGGTGACCTTCTCTGAGACAGTGATGTGACACTGGATTCAACCTGTGATGCCCTGCCAGTGTGCAGGAGTTTGTCCAGTACTTACTGGTGTAGGAGACTCCCATAGAAGGGGACACAGAGCTTTGTTTAACCTCAGGGACAAAGTCACTGCTGCCGTCACCCACCAGAGAAGACCAAGATGAACAACTGGGAGGTCACTTTAGCTTCTTTTGGTTGAGGGTCCCAGCAGGTTCATCCTTAAGAACTGAAGTGACCCTCCTGTTATCAAAGCCATGGTCGTTAGCAAAGGGACTGTTGGGGATGTCCTTGGGGCAGGAGAGGAGGACGGGATGCTGTGAGCATACAGACTGCTCTATCAGCACAGTGTCTGGGGAGTTCTGGATGGGTATTCCCTATGCAGATTCATTAATATAATCAAGCCCAGAACTTATTTAGTGCTCATCCAGTTATTGCAAAGAGAGTGATTACAGGATGATCTCCTGGGAGACTGTTTCAGTCTGGGACTTGATGGGGGAGTATAAATAGCATGGCAGCTACACCAAGGAGGTATTCCTATGTGACAGAGAAGCGAAAGCCCATGTCAAGGCCTCACTAATTGCTCAAATTATTGCTGCTGTTAACAGGGCAGCAAATTATGTCAGGGAGCCTTCTAGTAGTCATACTACTCCACCTACAAATGATATACACTCCTGAATTAAGGCTGACAAACAATAATAAAAAGGGATTGAATTAATAAAACCTGAATACTGGGAATAAACATCAAATTAAAAGGAAACAACACCTGAAATATTGATTTTGGCAAAATAAAGTGATACTAAGGAGAAAGGAAAATGTTATGGAGAGAAGATTAAGAGCACAATTATACTCAGGACGTGTTTTAGCAAGTATTTTGAAAACAGAGCTCAGCCATGTCCATATACAGCCAGGTTCTAATGCACCGATTCAGCTGGAATGTCCTCCCCTACCAGAGGCTGTGGGAACTTTAAAATTAATTCCAAGAGCAAGACCTCAAGGATTCTGTTCTGGAAGTACCAGCTTCTGGTGCTACTGGAATATGAAATATCATCAGTCTGTCTACTTCTCCTTCCTGGGTGGAATTCTTCCATAATGAACTTAAGGCCAGCTAGGATAGGGGTTTGGGCAACCTGGGGTAATGGAGGGTGTCCCTGTCTGTGACAGGGGGGTTGGAGCTAGATGGGCTTTGAGGTCCCTTCCAACCCAAACCAGTCTATGATTCTATGATTAAGATGACTAGAGCATCACCCCTATGAGGAAAGGCTGAGTGAGCTGGCACTGTTCAGCCTGGAGAAGAGAAGACTGACAGGGGATCTGGTCAATGTTTATAAATATCTGAAGTGTGGGAGACAAAAAGAGATGGCCAACATCTTCTCAGTGGCCTGTGGGAACAGGACAAGGGGCAATGGTCACAAGTTGGAGCACAGGAGGTTCCACACCAATATGCAAAAGAACTTCTTCACAGTGAGGGTGGTGGAGCAATGGAACAGGCTGCCCAGGGGGTTGTGGAGTCTCCTTCTTTGGAGATATTCAAGACCCATCTGGATGCTGACCTGTGTGAGCTGCTCTAGGGAACCTGCTTTGGCAGAGGGTTTGGACTCGATGATCCCTTGCGGTCCCTTCCAACCCCTACAATTCTGTGAATCTGTGAATGTGTGATTATCCTCTCCCCACATACAGATGTATAGACGTCACAGTACTTTAAGAAAGCTGCTAGAATCTGTTGAGTACATGATACTGTAAAAATAATAATCTTACACTGAACCACATCTGGCATGACCACCTACAAGTGTGAAATAAATACAGCTAAACCAACATGGGCTGCAAAGCTACTCCCTTTGTAAATACTGGAAGCTCTAGCACCAGGACAGACCTGTCTCTTCAGTGATGCTCATGGGATGTGTGTGTTGAAAGAGATTGATCAGTATATCAGGCACAGGACAAGCAGCATTGCCAATTGCTGAGGCACAGACTCCCATACATTCATAGCATCACAGCAGGGATAAATAAGAGCCTCAACCATCATATCACAGTGAATGCTACTGCTAAATCAAGGTTGAAATAATTCAGTAAACCGTGCCATTACCAGCATTACTTGGATGGGAAATCAATCATTATTTATTTTGTGTCATCCAAGGCTTGGATCTGGGCTGCCAAACTCATAGGAACATGCTGTCCTAAACCAGTTATCCAGCTTAGTGCCACATGCTCCCCTACTCTGCAGAGTGATGTCATCCTATGAAACCAGTAGCAATTAATATATTATCAAGAGCATTTATCATTAATTCAGAAGCTGATCACAGTGGGGTGAGGGAGTTTTCAGGTACCCCTTGGTGTGTGCCATAGGTTGTCCCTGCCAGGGGACATAGAGCTCTCCTTTAATCATCATACTTCTGTTTTCTAAGTCCTTTAAAGGTGGGAATTTTTGTTCTCTCTGAAGGGCATTAGACTCTGTAATATCATTAGCAAGTACCAGGCTGTGTTTCATCTTCCTGCGTGGCAATCTAAAAGCTTTTAGAAACAGCTGTTTGTTAGGATGGCACCTATGAATGACAGGAAAATGTTGATGTTGTCCTTTTCTGGGTGTTATTCTCAGTTCTCTGTGAATTTTCCATGGTCTCCTTTTTAACTGGGATGTTAACATGTACCACATGTCTCTGTTTCCTAAACCAGTGCAATCAAAGGCTGAAACAATCCCTATGGCAGAGACCACCAGCTCTGCAATAATTAGCAGCAGTCTTGGAGAAGATACGACAGTCCACTGCTTGCAGTGACCTCACTTTAATGTATTCAGACTTCTTAGTGAGGTGTAGGTTATATTACCTCAAACCAACCTTTAAAGATCCTGACCAGCCACATCAATAACACAAACATTGTGGGCAATTTAGTGCTCTGGTCTTGACACGTCACGTAGCAAGTGCTTCTAAAAGCTTGGTACTCAGAGTAACTGATTCACACTTGTAGCATCTGCTGGGTCATGAGTAGAAGCTGGCTGTTCATACCTGGGAGTGGAGAGTCTGATATTATCAATGACAGTGCTGAAAGTTCACTTTTTACCTCTTACTTTACACAAACCAAACACTGGTGTTGTTTGGTTATAGCAATTTTAGTAGCAATGAGATTGAAAGTTTGCTAAGGATTCCCAACCAGTACAGATAAGGAATAGCTGTCTTTATTTATTTCGTTATAGTATCCTCATTCTAAGTGGGCATAAGGAACAAAAGGGTGTTGTTTTCCATTCCCAGTATTTACCCTGGAAAGTCATGGAGGTGTCATCCTGGACATCAGCGAGGTTATGTGGAACTTGCACAGCCAAACCCCCAGGGACAGCCAAGATGCATTTGGTGGCTGTTACCACCCATTAAACTAAGGTTGATTTTTTGTGACTGAAAAAGACATTGTATTGTACATCTGTATGACACTTGAGTGTCCTGCAGGAAAGGAAGGATATCCAAAGGTGAGAAAATCTCTGCATACCGCTACCTAACTTGTAAATCTATCTAAGCAGGAAATATTTCAATTGAAATCACACTTCAAAAAGGACTTTCAAATCAAAATAACTTCTGAGGGCTATAATGAAACCAGGGAGAATTGGACCTTGCAAGGCTATTTCTGTTTGTAAGAGAAATTGATATGAGACATATAGCCTTGGGCTTTGGGCCCATTCTGTCTCACTCAGGCTTTATATCACATAAATGTGAAATTATTACCACTAAGGAGGTCATCCAGACTCTTAAAATAACAGTCTAAGTTCCCCCACAAGCCAACAGAGGGAGAAAGATCCCTCCAGAGACCTTCACAGGTAGCACCCACCTGCCACCTACTAGAGACACAAGCTGTGAAGTTGGGAGGTTGGGCTTTCAGAGCTTCTCTGGGGGAAGTTGCAGTTGTTGCCCATGCTCTAACCACCAAAATCCTGGGGTTTTGAGGTGCAGACACACTCTCCAGTCCTATGGAAGCTGGATTTTCACTTGGCCATGAAAAAAGAGTCACAAATCTAGGAAAACATAGTAGGAGGGACTCTGCCTTTAACTTGGAAATTCTGGGGACAGACCAGACCACTGTTGCATGACAGACCTTGGCCCTTTGAATCTCTATTGGTTCATATTTAAATTGGATATAAACTACAGCAGATGGTTCTCTGTAGCTCAGAGGTCCTCCTGGCCCACTGCTCCAGTGGATTTCTTAATTCATTGCAACCCTTTTCTCTGGATTTTTCACATCAATGTTAAAATGAGACATAATGTTCAAGCTTGGAGTTTGCACTAGGAAGATGTTGCTGTCTTCCCTGAGCCTTCCATGGAGCTGGGTACTTTATCTCTTCATGGCACAGAGGGGTCAGTTGGTTGGGTTGCTCCTTTGTGGGCCTGGGATGAGACCTGCCCAGAAAAAAAAACCAAAGCCCTGCAACCCTCCTCCCCCAAAAGATTCCCTTCTGAGTAGAAAGGTGAGATTTTAACTTTGAAATTTGTTGTATTTCTACAGGAAATAAACCCCAAACAACAACTTGAGAGACCTCTGTCCCTTGCCACAGAAGCCTGGAGAGGAGATGTCCCTGGACTAGTAGCAAGACCTGCCTGGGATGGGGGCTTGAGGATGGTGTTTTACTGAGGAATTAGTCACTCTGTCACACTCCTTCCCACTGGCTGGCCTTGGAAGCCTCCTCTGGAGAGTTTTATTGAAACAAACCTATTCTGACAAACTCTGTTTCTGACAATCTGTCATTTCTGACAGCACATCTCAGAGTGTCTCCTGCCTGACTCTTCCCAGCCTGCGTTGACAATGTCCATGGGGAACCTGCAGGGAAAAGTCTCCTGGCAGCAATTAGCACCTTGTAGTCCAAGGCAGCGAGCGGTCGGGTTAAGCTCAGATATTCCTGCATGTTGTCTGATACAGTACTGCAGCCCTGAGACAGCACATGTGGCACAGAGCAGGGCGCTGCCACCAGCCATCCTGCCACCAAGGAAGGAGAGGAGAGGGTCAAGCCAGATGCCTAGCTTCAAATAAAAGGGTTACAGCTGCTGCTGAGCTGAAGACTTCCTACCCCAACCTAACGGTAGGTTCTGAGAATCTCATGTGCAGCAGGAGAGGCGAAGTACTATGCTGGCACTGAGAAAACTGATATCGGACTCATGGCCCAGTCCCTGGGGGTGGATGGGACGAAGGAGGGTGTCTCCCAGGGTACTGGGCATGAACTGACCCTGCCCTTTGGAGATGATTGAGGTGGTTTTGGGGTAAAAAGCCAAACCTAAATTCAAACAGCAGAGCAATGACCTGACAAAGTGACACTGCAGAGGGAGAAGCTTCAAGCCAAGCTCCTGAATCCTCACAGAAGAGATGGTGAAGCGCAGACTCAGTCTCCTGACTATTCCAGCCTTCACAGAGGCTGAAGAGGCATCAAGTGTAAATTAAGCCTGATCTGATTTAGGGAGCTGCTTGTCCAGAGGAGCAGCCTGCTGCTTTGGGGTGTAATGCTTGAGTGAGCAGCTGGTCGCTGAGGTTTACAGTGCTTCTAAGATGGGGGTTCAACCTCATTTGCCTCTGCTTACTGCCATCTAGTGAAGCTTGCTGGAAAGACGATTAGCCGCTCACCACCCCCACCCCCCCACCCCTTTCCCCCCAAAACACATGAAAAGGACCAGGATTTCCTTTTAGGCAACAGTTGTTCCAGGCAAGCTAGTGTGCAGCAGATGAGAGACAGAGATAGGATGATGCTTTGAACTTGATGATCCCACTTCTGAGAGGTTTACTGACACTGCAGAGAAGATTTTAGATCAAAGAGTGGTTTAACCAGTTGCTCTGCATGGCTTCTGTTCTTGTGATTGTCGCTGTGGATTTCCCTGGCGTGGGTAAAGCTATGGATCATTTAACTTAGCCAGTTGCAGAGCCTGGCATGGGCTGTGATGGCCCAGGCAGAGCTGTTGAAGTAGTTTGTTTTCCTAAAGCAGGTTAGGAAGATGGAACTAGGCAGATTGGGTGGTTTTGTTTTGTTNTTTTGTTTTGTTTTGTTTTGTTTTGTTTGTGTTTTTTTTTTTTAATTTCTAAAATGCAATTATGGATGTCAGTGTGGTCAAAAGATGGGGATTTGGATGGAGGCTGAGGACAACTAGAAGCACGAGCAGTTGTATGCTAAACCAAGGTCTGTGACAGTCAGACCTGAGCCAGGCAATGGCAGTCTGGGAACAAGGGTCCAGTCTGAAGGAAGCACGGACACCATGCTGTTGAAGGCTAGAAGATACCCAGAACCTCAGCGCCTCAAACATAGATTGTATTTATATATACACACATAATGCATATACATACATATATATATATATATATATATATGCACACACACACACACACAGAGTTCTAACTAAAGAGCCTGGTAAGTTACATCTAATTATAGGCAACGTGGTGGGTTTGTTGGTTTGTTTTTTTTTCCCTGATATATAATTTTTAAATTTTTTTTTTTACCACGCTCAAGTAAGAAGTTGATAATTCTTGAGGAGGCACAGCTTTTCTAACCAGCTACTTGTGCTGAATGTGAGGCATCCAGAAGTTCAAGCTCCAAGTGTGCCAACTAATCTCTCCCTGTGTGCTCCATGAAGAGTACTGGGGCACCTCAGATCACAGGAGGTTCCACATTGATGTGAGAAAGAACTTCACAATGAGAGTGACAGAACACTAGGACAGGCTGCCCAGGGGGGTTGTGGAATATCCTTCTCTGGAGATATCCAGGACCTGTCTGGATGCCTACGTGTGTGACCTGCTCTAGGGAACCTGCTTTGGCAGGAGGGTTGGACTCGATGATCTCTGGAGGTCCCTTCCAACCCTGACAGTTCTGTGATTCTGTGATTCTGTGTGATTCTATGATCCCATCCTGACACCTGAGCATGGAAACACCTAGGTGATCATTTGCTTGAAAAATTCACAGCCAGTAGTGCTGTTCCACGAATACTGACCAGATTCATGTCCTGCATATTGTGCATCTGTCCTGACTGCAGTGGTTATGTGATACATTATCCTAAAGCAGTGACACATAAGCTTCAGGTAGATGACAAAGCCAAACACAAACAGCATAGCCCCAAAAAGTCAAAAAATAGCTGATGGTACCAAGGACTTTCCAGGGCATGTTCACTCACATGGCTAGTTCATGCCAGACCTGGGCAGGAATCTAGTATACCCAGCATAGGAGGCATTATGGAGGGGATGTGGTCCCCACTCAGCTTTCATCTTAGAAGGAATGCCTGAGTCTGGAGGTCTTAATATTGAAGATTTTGGAGCCAAATATCATTTTTCTACACAGCCAAGTCAAAAGAAGGGGTGACTGTTGAAAGACCTTCTGTGGATCACCTACCAGTTAGGGCACATTAAGTGGGAGGTCTCTCAGGTTTTTATCCCTGATTTTGTGCTGTTCTGTTATTTTAAGCAAAGAGAAGATGATCAGAGGGCCCAGCAATAGCCAAATGCCTCCAGCATGGCCTAGGCCTGTAACTCAATCCCCTACAATCCTCTCCCTCCTGGGATGAGTGTGAGGGGGTGGAGTGTACTTTGCACAGTGCAGGACTGCTTGGGATCGAGCATTTACCACAGTACTAGGCACCACTGGAGAGTCTGGGAAAAGCAAATTAATTCTTCATTTGCAGAGCTTTTTAGTAGCAGCCCAAACATTTACAATCCCATTCCGTATTAAGACCGAGCATTCAGCATGTGTGCGTACCGAGCGTGGTATTCCAATTAAGTACATGTAATGCGGTCTCCAGCATGCTGACTCATACATCAGGTCCTTAATTACACCAGACTTTATTCCAGTGGTTGAAGATATTGCCCTTCAGTGAGGTCTAAGAGCACCAAAGGGAGCTGCTGGAGGCAGTGCTTCATCCAGATCAATATAAAGGGGAAGGATAATACGATTACCAGTGGATTTAAATTGGAGACAATAGCAATATCGTGATGTATTGAGATTGTGGAGTATTTCATCATAAGGAATGGGGAGGGGGGGGGAACCCCAACGTGGTAAAATTGCTTTTGAGGGAGGAAGAAAGGCTGCATCCTTGGGATACTGAAGGATATTTTTCATAGATTATTAAGGCTACAATATGAAAAATTTAATTGTTAAGTCTGACCAGCACACATCAGGTCACAGAACTTTGATTCATCATTATTGCTTTCACAGACTGTTTCCGTTTTAACATTAATTCAGTGGCAGAACCACCATTCCTATTCTCACAGAATAGGAATGTTTTCTGTAGGAAATATTGTCTAGACCGTTTCCAGGACATCTTATATTCCAGAAGCACTCAAATTCCTATCCTGAACGTAAGAAAACACCATGTATTGCTTAAGCATCTCTAAAAACATAACCAAAACTATTTGCAATTTTGGATAGGGTTGAATGAGTAGATTTATCTCAAGAAAAGGAGAATATTTTGCCATTTAATTTTGAATAGTGGTGAATAATTGGAAAATTTTTCCAATCAAGTAAATAATTTTTTGAACTAGAAACTGATATCTGACTTCAATTTAGCACAACCCTTATGCAAATCTGACACAGCCCTTGAAGCCAAAGTTTACTTCAGGTTTTCTTTATATACCGTATTTATTCAACTCACTGCTGCCTCTGCCAAAAAGATATTTTAATAACTTCATAGCATTGCATTACAAAAAAGATATAATATTTAGAATCACCATCTTTATTTAAATTGAAAGCCATTATGTTTTCCAATCTGTCAAAAGGTTTTCAAAACATTCCCTTTTAAGGCCAGCCCTGTATGTTCCCTTTGACCCGAGCAGACCTTTATGTGATATACTTTAAGGCTTGATGCTATCAGTGGACTTAATGATGCCTAAGAGCAAACTATTTTTCCATAAATACATTTATTAAGAAATAGTGTCTGTCTTCACATCTTTGCCTCTTGCAGTTTCACCTCTGGATTTCTTGACAGTTTGGTTTGGGTTTTTTTGTGTGTGTGCTGGTGTTACAGCACTGAAAACTGTAAAAATCTCTAAAATTCATAATGAATTTACATTTTTTTATTATTTGGGGCTATTCTGGAAGGTTTGGGTGATTTTTTTAATCATCTGAGGAAATTTCATCTCTGTTCTCTACATTGTCTCAATGTCTTGTGTGTAAGCCGCAGCACTTTTGACAGAAGGAGCTGACCCCACTAACCCCTGCAGACCTGCTGGGGGCTTGAGGTAAGGGAGAAAGACAGTATTTCAGAGAGCATGATGAGGCAAACAGCTTCATCAGTGCCATAGTCATCTTCCATCATTTTCTTTTGGAAACACTGCTGTGAGGTGCAAAACCTGACATCTTGCATTGCAGCTCATCTCCATCACTGCCTGCTCTTCATCCTCCCCTGGGAAGAGCTCCTTGTCTCCACTAACCTTGAAAAGCCGACTCAGCACAAACTCCCCATGTTCATTTCACTGAGAATCAGGCAATGCTGAGTACAGATAATAGCCCATTTATGTTGACTCTTGTTTTCCCACCATGTAAACACCCTCTACATTTATATTCCCATCACTTTTTTGCTATAATACTGTTCCCTAAGCCATAAAAAGAACAATTCTAAGCTTCTTGACAGCTAATATTTCTGTTGAGTGATATTAATGTATTGTAAGTCTGACCTTAATACTGAAGCATCACAGTCAGATCCTACTGGGTACTGAGTTCCCACCGTGCCTCTTAATACGCTCTGAGGTTTGTGGAAGGTGAGGGTGCTCAGCAGTCGGCAGGATCAGACTCAAAAGCAGGGGTAACAGCACAAAACAGAACTAAGATGCTTACTGTCACTCTAATGTAAAGGTGAGACACATGTTTGCAGAAGCTAAACTGTACCAGGATGGATTCCTGTAAGTAATGGCATCCCCTTGAGACAGATACTAGCAAGAAAATAAAAAGCTTTACATCATACTGCTGTGGGCAAAAGCAGTAGTCTTATGTGAGATCTGTGTAACGTGTAATTCTAACTAAATGCCAGCAGTTCACATGGTTGTGTGAAAAAAGTGTAGCTCTGGGTTTCTTCAGCTGATTCATTTTTATGTTAATCACTGTATCTGAAAGAACGACGTTCTTAATAACTTTGCAGTGTTCGTGCTATGTGAAAATCATGATGATGTTTGGAATCACAGTCTGCTCAAAGATCAAGAGGCATCTATCAAAACCCCAGTTCTGAGCTGAAAAAACACAGGCACCTCTGCACCTGGCACATTGCATCCTTTTCTCCAGTGTATCTAAGAGACATCTTGTACCTGAAATGGCACAAAGACACACAAAGACATCCCAGCCTGGTTTCATTGGGGAAGTTTAGGTGGGATGTTAGGAAAAAATTCTTTACTGAAATGGTTGTCAGATGTTGGAACTTGGTGGTGGTTGAGTCACCATCCCTAGATGTGTTTAGAAGAAGAGCAGCTGTCCTGCTTGGAGACATGGTCTAGTGTTGGACCTAGCGGGGCTGGATAGATGATTGGATTCGATGATCTTGAAGAACTTTTCTAACCAAAAGCATTCTATGATTCTATGATTTCAGTGTCTCTTGGACTAGAATGATTCAAAAACCTTCAGAAATAAAAACAGAGCACTCACTTTACTGACATTATGTAAAAATGACACTGACATTTGCTTCATTCATCACCATGCAAAGATGTTTCTCAGTGCTTCTAGTGGTGTGTACTGGTCTGCAAGCCATGGTCCTGTAGGAGATGGAAACAACTAAAATGCAGAGTGATGGGGCCAGGCCACCCTCCTACCTCTGTCCTTTATACTCTTTTTTTTTTTGCTACATGTTAGTGTTTTTTCAAGCCCTGAGCATTCCAGACAGGGAGGTGAAGCCAATGAAGATGTTCCTAGAGGATTTCCCTTTCCTTCTAAAGAACCTTAACACAGCCAGAGCTGTTTGAAGTAGCCTTACTTTCGGGCTACTCCAGTCCTGACAGATAAAGTCATTGTGATAACAAGAACTTCAGCCAAATGAGAATTATGATTTCCAGCTGAGTTTTACAGGTTGGCTCTTCTCTGCTCTGCAAAGCTCATCTGCACTGGCCACCAAGGCTGGGAAAGCAGCGATCATCTTTCCCCAGACCAGCTCCCTTGCTGATCAACTGCTGGGTGCTCCCAAATTCTGCAGATGGGGAGGCTGGCAATAACAATTAAATCCTGTATTTTCTGCAACAAGCTATTTGGCTGTTTTCCTCATTTTGTCGTCTCACATTTGAAGTAACACCCAAATTACGTCCCTGGGTAATTTATTAAAAGCTGAAAGCTGCAGCTGAAGATTGACACATTTGGTTACTTTGGAGGAATTAATGGATTAACTCCCAGTCAAAAACACTTTAGCATTTTCCCTTCATAGCCTGCAAAGTTAAATTACTCTGGGCAGTGAGGTAGAGCTACCAGCTTTGAAAAACCCAGACACTCAGCTATAATTTTCTCAGGCCTCCAGCATAAAGCAATAACACTGTTCACTCCTGTAGCACTTTAGAGTAACAACCTCCGAAGGTACACAGCAGGTACAACGCATTGAGGAACATGGTGTCTGTGTCAGGAGCTGGCACCACCACAACCCACTGCTGTCCCCAGAAGGAAAGGTGCAAGGTCATGGGGCATTAGCAGAACAGGTCTGATGGTAAAAAGCAAACCAAGGGGTGCTTGGCTTGATTTTCATGCAGCCTTAAAAGTCTGTGCTTCCACAGGGGGAGAGAAAGCTGCAAAGGGAGGGGCTGGGTGAAACATCTGTTGTCATGCCTATGACAGCTTCACATGGCTTCATATCAGCAATGATGCTCAGACATGGTGCCCTGGGCATTATCACATGCAGGTCTCCAAGACCATTTCAAAAGAAGAAGGGAGAGAGTTGTGGTCTTTTTTCATTTTGCCACTGACACCCAGAGGGACACACAGAGAAAATAAAGTCCATACTTGCAGCCCATGATTGCCTTAGGCTTGAAACTTAAATGCATCAACAACCATTTGACTGGTAAATGTTCTCATGTGCATGGTTTAGGTGGAAGATGACACCCACTTTCTGTGATTCTGTGTGTGATTCTGTGATTCTGTGATTAGGTTCTGAGAATATGGCTTGTGCAGAAGACTCGCTTAAAGATCTCTCAAGCACTTTGAAAAACTTTCATGCTGATGCCTACCCTGGTCTGCAGAGCCTGGAGACTTCTGCTTGTATTTCCTTTTTTGTTCCCTTGAATGCCCTGGATCACAGAAGTAATATTATGCTGCAACACTATCTGCTGTCATGGCTTACTCATGGGGATCCTCATTTGGGATGTGGAGTTCATGTCATTATCATAGGAGGTAAAAATCTAAGTGTTGCAATGTCAACTGTTATAAATTAGTGTAAATTAAGTGCTTTGTCAAACATGTCCAGGTCTCTGGGTTTTCTTTCTCTAGAAACTGTGCAATACTTTCCTGTTTGGAAAAAAATCTAGAGCAGCTGGGTGTCTACCTCCTACCTTGAGCCATATGTACCCTATGATAGGCTATGTGAGCCTCAGACCTTTCCCTCCCCCAGGGCTAAGACAAGGTGTCCTATTAATTCACTACCTTACAGGAAGGATTCAGTGCTGACTAGTCTTGTACACACTGGATATGAAAATTAGCTGGTTTTTTTGTTTGTTTGGTGTTTTTTGTTGCTGTGGTTTTTTTTTTTGTCTGTTTGTTTGTTTGTTTCTTTTAATGCTGAGATAACTCAATTATAGCATCTTACCTGCATGTGTGCTAAAGCATTTTTGTATCATTTCTCCCAGCTAGAAAGTCCTAAGTGCAACACTGAAACTCTGAATTCAGGTCCTGGAGGTGTTTGGTGATTTACTTTTTTTTTTCAAAGAAGCATCTAAGGGCATCCTTGTCCACACTGTGCCATTATCAAGCCAATAGACGTAGACAGCAACACTCTTTTTGGCAGATATATCTGGAAATGTGCCTTGTGGAAGGAAAGAGACAGGGTAAAGAACCTGAAGAACAATGAGAGGAGAGTTACAGCTGAAAGCCTTCATTAAGCACACCATGGAGACACACTCTGTGTCCTGCACTTTACTGAAAAGCTCATTTCAGGATTCCCATGTATCATGTTAGAAAATTAAGCTGTCAGATCTGCTTATGGGCAACATGCTAACCTATGAAACACATTTTCTCTGTTTGCTGGGATAATGCATTTTAGCAAATTGTCCTTCTATTATTCCCTCAACATTACTGTCATTCCTAGAGTAAAAGCCATCTTCGTTGAGTGGGGTGTCGAGAGAGGTGTGACTCTCAAGGCACTCACAGCAGTGTAGGTTTGAAAGATGCCAAGGACCTACATAAGAGTCTCACACCGGATCTCAATTGTTAGTTGAGCATAAATATATTGAGTAAAGAAGCACTTGTGATAACCAGCTTAACTTCTGCTCTCCACCTTGGATGCCTGACTCTCTCCATGGAGTGTGCAAGGAACCTCGGGCAGGCTGCACTTCTGAGTTAGGTATTTCAGGTAGTGACAGCCACGATCAGTACAGAATACATCTTTCTGATGCTCTTTGTGTGCTGAGCATAGAAATTTATCCCACCTTCCCCATGCCAGGGGATAGCTTTAGCTACAGAAGGACAGAAACCACTGAGGTCCATTACCTGCAGAGGAGCCTGATCTCAAACATCTCTACATGTTGACCATGAGCCAGCAGTGTGCCCTGGTGGCCCAGAAGGCCAATGGGATCCTGGGGGGCATTAAGAAGAGTGTTTCCAGCAGATCGAAGGAGGTGATCCTTCCCCTCTTCTCTGCCCTTGTCAGGCATCACATGGACTCCTGTGTCCAGTTCTGGGCTCCCTGGTACAAAAAAGACAGGGATCTCCTGGAGAGAGCCCAGTAAATATCAAAAATATTTCAATACCTTGTGTTATGAATGTGCAGAGCAACCTGTGGACTTGGAAGAAGAGCAATTTTCGCACCAAACATAACATTACTTTTAAAGGTTGTTATCTTCATTTTCTGGATTTTCCTATCAGGAAAATGAGCTTGCTAAGAAATAATCTTTTTATTATATGTGCTTCTGTCTGGTCTTTCTTTGGCTCAAATGCCACTGAGACAAGTGCTGAAATGTAGCTCCAAGAGAAGTGCACAATGAATTTGAGGGATTGAGTACTCATTTTTAATGCACATGGAGACCTTTGCATTCCAGGCTCTTACTCTTACCCTTACCTGTAATCCTTTGTGGAGCTCTCTCTGCCAAGAATTCTGTATTGGTAATTTGTGAATGGTTAATAACATTTAAACTAAACGTTGATTTTGAGGAGCAAGCACTAGAATTAAGCCAGTGCTGACTCAGCCAGAAGAGAAATTTGTTCCTATGGTCCAAGTATCTTGTCCAAGGATCTTTGCAGTCAGGATGAATATTCCCAGCACTGGAGTGGCTTGTGGACTGGGAGATGATGCATCAGTCCTTGGAAGGACCTCATGAAGGTTTCCACGTGCACTTGAGCATTGTGGTTTACACAGGCAGGCCAGTAACCCACACCTGGAATCTCCTGGCGTGAGGAATTGATTAAAACTCATGCTGTTCTGCGTCATATTGGATGCTCCAGTTCTGTGTTCAGTCACTGGCGTAATTATAATCATTACGTGGAACACACAGAGGGGTTATTAAATAGCTGTACTGTTTAAGTATGTACTAATTATATAAAGCACAGTACAAGGACAGCACAGAATGTCTCCTAATAAGAGTAGCCTACATCTCTGGCATCCATCTAAATTAAAAACCTTCTCAGAATGATAACCTTAAGTAACTATGCACTTCAGAGGCAGCTGTGAAAGAGATAGAACTAACTCAATCAACTAAATTATGTGTAAATGGCTCCATTTTTATTAGTGGTCTCCAATGTATACAAATTTTGGTGGTAAAGCAGCCACAACAAATGCATTGCTCCATTATCTATTATCATCTCTTTCCTCTCTGTCAAAACATTTCTTCAACCTCACAGACTAGATTGTAAATTAAAAAAAAACAAACAACAAAACAACAACAGTAACAGAAAATCAAACAGAAAAAAATAAATTCCTGTTTAAAATTCCATCCCTTGGTTGATTTTCCTGAAGATAAAAGATGCACTCTGCACTGAGGTGTTTGAAAATGCTGTGGAGGGGAAAGCAAAAGGCCATTTTTACTAGGCACACTTTGGTAAAAGCACTCCAGACAATTATGATACTTGTTAAATGCAATCTACTCAAAACACTGCTTGCATAAAAAATACATGGGAAATAGAAGTCCCCTGTCAGCTCCTTTTCTCTCGCTAAATATAGTCTGCTATGCCTCCTAGCAGAAAAAAAAAAAATTGTCTAAAAGAAATTCTGATTGATTCAATAGCAATGATGGGATTTCAACTGCTTGGACACATCTGCTATGTAAGACACTCCATGGTTTGGCCAAGGATTGGGAGCTGTAAAGCCGATAGCCGACGTAGTGACTATATGCCATAATGGAGGGGTTTGGGTGTAGTCTGAGGGCACATATGCTGTTAGGGGAGGCAGATTATCACAGAAGAGAATATATTCAGGCTGGGTCCAAGAAATTTCTTAATGAGATGAGAGAAGAAGAAGTAGTCTGCAAAACCGAGTGTCAAAATTTAGCCTGTGTCTGTGTTATCTCTTGGCTAGATGCAGGGAATATCATGCTGGGGACCACGCAGCATCCCTAATGGATCTTACAAGTTAGGTGTACTGATAACCTGCAGCCAAACACTAAAATCTAGGAATGCAGGTTTGTGGTGTCTGAATATAACTCTGGAAATGTTGACTTCAGGTAGCTTCCCACTCAGACTGCTCATAATTTCTATTCTGATTTTCCCCAGTCTCCCCTCAGACAACAAAGAGAGTTGCAAGACCTAAAGCAGCATCAGGTTCCCCTCACAACACCTAACTCCTTTCTTGTATCTGAGTCTTACTCATAAGACCATTTATTCTGGGACTATACAGTGAGAATGTAATGGCTCTCAGTATAAACTGTCAGATGGTGATTTCAAGCTGCAAGCTTTGTAAATGGGAGGAATATCCTTTGTCTTAGCCCAGTTTCTTTCACTTGGATAGCTTTTTACAGAGTTTTCTGACACAGATTTATCAGTGACATTGCTGTTCTTTAGCTGGTCGCTGGTAAGCCTTTAAAGCACTGAAATGCCACTCCAGAATAACTTCTCCTAAAGCCATTGAGAGTCATCCAGAGATGACTGTCTTTCCTTTTCAGAGATCTGGCACTAACTCGGTATTTCCTATACCTCCCAAACCTGTTCACTCCTTTAATGAAATGTTGGCTGTAGTCTGCTATTGTCCTATGAATACTTTGTGTGCTGAACTCTTGGTAGGTTCACCTGAACCTCTACCTACAGGGATCTCCCACAGTTGGCTGCTAAATGATATTACACACAGGGAAAGGTATGTCTTCCAAAGGTTTGGCTATACAACCAGGAGTAAAGTAACACGACAGCCACTATCAGCTTTCCCAAAGACTTGCTGTGCACGCTTGGACAGGGCATCTTTTTGTGCTGATCTCCATCTGTAAAATACAGATAACAACTCTTCCTGTACTGTACATCATAGGGTTGTTGTGATGCTTAATTAAAGCATTTAGAGTGTCTTTCAGGAGCAGCAGTCTATAAATGCTAAACGAGGCTGTTATTCTTCTTCTCCCATGGTTACCGTCAATTGTTTTATTGATCTTGTCCATTATAGACTCGGCAAAAGAGTTGTTTATTACTGTGAGAACTTAGGGCTGTAATATTTCTTTCTTCTGCACTAGACTCAGAACTTGCTCCCACAGATGTTTTTAATCATCAAACATGTTGAATTAAGTCTACAAAAAGGGGCAGGAAAATACTGAGTATCATTCCCCACTAACAAAAAGCCTTTTTTAGATCTTTCCATAACAACTGACAAGCTATGAAAGAACTTCAACAGAAAAAAAAATATCTCTGCTCTTCAATTACAGCTGGATAAAAAACTAGTTGATATCAATAGAAAGCTTCCCACTCTTACACAATTTGAATCAGTTTATTAATGTCCTGCAAGTTGATGGTACATAAAAATCCCCAAGTATTTCACTTGGATGCAAAGAAATTGCAAAATCATTCCTCAGTATTTAAAAGCTTTTAGGACAAGCAAATTGTTGCCTGTGTAAATAAATGATTAATAGCAAAAGATAATTTAGCTACAAGCACTGTTAAATGTTCTTTCTCATTATTGTGGACATGTATTCATGCTAAAAATCCAAACCATGCTGCATTAGCTCCATGTGAAAGCAGCATTTATGGATGTCAAAGTACCTTGGCAGTCCAATTATTACTTATAGAAACACTGGGAATCGTACATACTTACATTATTGAAAGAACCATTTTTAATTAGTTTACAAGTTAGGCAGCAGTTGATAACATAACATTTAACATTTCAGAGAAAGCTGAGCAATAAACAGGTGCTTTGTTATGGCACTCCCTTCTTTTTCAATTACAGGGAGAGTAATGTTTTTACAAGGAATCAAACAAAGGTTAATTTGCAATTAGAGCTTTATGATAGGAACAGGCTCTGATGGGGAGTCCTATGACTCACAAGTCCATCACTGAGACTCAAAAAGGAGATGGAGGTCAAAAATTGCTCCAAAGGCGTGTTCTGATACTTGCCCATTGGTTGGCAGCTTCCAGTTCAAATTAGGTCTTATTAATGAGGCACTAAGCACCTACATCAGAGGTGGACTCTGCAGAGTGAAAATGAAAATTTATCTACATAAAATTAGGAGATTAGGAGAAAAAGTGTTATCATCCCTTGACAGGAATGTGAAACTGGGAGATTAGGTGGTTTGCCAAAAATTGCAGCAGAAATAGGAACAGAACTGCTATTACTTGGCTCCTAGCTTGGTGTCTCATTATAAGATAAATCCTGACTTTCTGTTCTTTCTCCTATGGTCCTACATAAATCACCATGGGCTAGGTGAGGATTTGAATTTGCAGGATAGCAATTAATCTGCAGAAATAGTCCATGGCCACTTACTGTGAGCTACTGAATGGAATAAGGATGGGGTGAGAGTCTATATCCAAGTATCTGCTGGATACCAACTCTTGTCTTGCATTGCCTGCATGGCATTTTAAGAGCTCTGTGCATTTTGAGTCCTGAAGGGATAGTGTGGTAACTTCCAATAACACTGCAATAATGACTGATGCTCCAGCATTCCTAAAACCAAGATATGTGCAGGAGAAAGAGGCTGATTCTCCTTAGAAAGGAAAAGTCTAAAACAGAGTGAGGTGCAGTAAAGATCCATGAATCAGCCATGGAGTCCTGTGGTCTACAGTGTCCTTGTCTGACATGATCCAACCTTCCCTGATCATTAGGACACCTATTTCACTGTCAGTTCACTGAAGAAAGGTGATCTTTTACCCTCTTCAGAAGGAAAAATCATTTTTGCTCCTCCTGACAGACAAGACACTACCCTTCTCCTGTCAAGGACATGCCTGAAGATTTTCCTTGTGGGTATGTTTAAAGTGCAGGATACTGCTCTGGCTGTTGAGTCTCAGGCTTTTGTCTTTTCTCCAGTAACAGATATTTGTAACAGATATCTCTGTGTAAGAAGGCAGAGACAATATATTTGAGACTGTAGGTATACTCATGTTCTGCTACCGAGGGTTGGAACAAGGACTGCAGCTCAAATCAAGCACGAATTTCCTTATTTTAAAATAAAAAATGCATAGATCTGGAAGACTTCCTTGCTATTTGATTACATTTTTTGAACAAAGATTTGATTATAAATGCAGTGTATACATTTACCTTCAGTGCAGCACAGGAAAATTTGGGAACTCATTTTTAAATTTTTTTTATTTTATTTTTTCTAACCATCTTGCGAGAAGACTGAATGAGATCGATTAGCAGAATTTGGAAAAGCCAATGACAGGTATGCCCACACAGTGGCAAGCAAACCAATAATGCAGCATGAGAACACAACCTCAGTAATAGGAAGTTTCTTCCACAAGAAAAATATAAAAGAGTGTGAAAGTGCTCCAGATACCTTGGCTCAATTGTTTATGAATATTTCTGCATAGTCTAAGACATTGATACTCATCATAAATCAGGAAAAAGTAGTACATGAAAAATAGAAATTAAAGTTTTTACATACTGCCTGACTTTTAAGCCCATATTAATCCTTTGGGTTTTAATGTTAAGCTTCTCTTAGCAATCACAAAGATAAATTGTACTTCAAAATGAAATCTGGCAGCTGACTTCCAGTATAACCTGACTGCAGGAGCTAAGGATCTAAAAGCAATTCCAAAAACATATGGTTCATTCTAAAATTATTCTAAAATTATGGGAGTTGGCAACTGCAGTCTCATAAACTAGGGCTTTCCAAGTCCTAAGCAGAAGGTAGGGAGAAAAAAAAAGGGAAAACCAGACTGTGCCCAGGTTGGAGCTAACATCCCTCCCACCTCTTCCTTGCACCCTCATTCACCTGGGGAAAACCACCCTAGCAAAGCAGAATGCTTTATTGTCCATGAAGGCTTATGCTTTCCCTCCTGGACCCCAGTCTTACCTTGGAGTTTATAGAACATAGGGAAATGAGCCAGCAGTGTGTCCTGGTGGCCAAGAAGGCCAATGGGATCCTGGGGTGTATTAAGAAGAGCGTAGCCTCAGGTCGAAGGAGGTGATCCTCCCCCTCTACTCTGCCCTGGTCAGGACTCATCTGGAGTCCTGTGTCCAATTCTGGGCTCCCCAGCACGAAACAGACAGGGATCTCATGGAGAGAGTCCAGCAGAGGCCACAGAGATGATTAAGATGCCTGGAGCATCTCCCCTGTGAGGAAAGGTTGAGTGAGCTGACGCTGTTCAGCCTGGAGAAGACTGAGAGGGGATCTCATCAATGTTTATAAATATTTGAAGTGTGGGAGGCAAAGGGAGATGGCCAACCTCTTCTCAGTGGCCTGTGGGGACAGGACAAGGGGCAATGGTTACAAGCTGGACCACAGGAGGTTCCATACCAATGTGAGGAAGAACTTCTTTACAGTGAGGGTGACGGAGCCCTGGAACAGGCTGCCCAGGGGGGTTGTGGAGTCTCCTTCCTTGGAGATATTCAAGACCTGTCTTGCCTACCTGTGTGACCTGCTCTAGAGAACCTGCTTTGTCAGGGGGGTTGGACTCGATGATCTCTGGAGATCCCTTCAAACACCTACAGTTCTGTGATTCTATGACTTGCGCTTGAATGTGTACTCCAGGAGGAGACAGGATCAGCTGTCTGGCAGCATGACAAATTACCAAGCATCTCCTGAGTAACTGGAAACTCACATGCACTTCCCAAGGTAATAAAGAACAAAGGATGAGGGTTAAAATAAGGCATCATTCAGTCCTCTTGAGAAGCATTCGCCATCCCAGATGGCCCCAGATGAGAGTCCATCAAGGCCTTGGCTGAAATGGGGCAACCTTTCTTCAGTTGCCCTGAGTCAGTGCTGCTTCCAGACTCTCCTTTGCTAAACTTCATGACAAAATTTGGAGAAGCAACCCTGGAGAAGCCCAAAGCAAACTGCAAGGTGGCCAAGGTGCTGGGTACATGTCATTGGAACTCACAGACTGCCCTTGCCATGATTGATGTGCCCATTGCTGGGGCTGGGCTGCACATGTGCTGGAGGGGTCACCATCACACAGCACCTTAAATCAACCTGCCTTCCTTCACAGTTAAAATATTCCCTGATTAATGATGCTGAAAGCCTGATAAATGAGAATTGGCCAAGTTGTGCATACAGATATCTAGGCAGATTAAATAATTAACCATCCTGTAATTAATAAAGACAGATACTGTCTTTTTCTGAACTTTTCCTCCTCCTCCTCTCCTTGCACAGACTTTCAAAAGATTTTTTTGACAAAAATAACTACAGACACCAGCAGCTAATCCTGCTTTGTGGGGAGGGGTGCCCCGCTGCTTCGTTAATGTGGCAAAATCTGTGCATATATTTGAGCAGTAATGAGATCTCCAGGGCAAAGTACGACATCTGCTCCAGAACTTCTAAAATACAGGTTAATTTACAGCAGCCAAACCTCTTTGATGCCAAGCAGTTTGATTTTCACTTGTAGATTTAATGTAGTAGTGTCTGACAAGCATCCAGCCCACAAAGGCCTTGCCATTACTTAGCTCCCAGTAAAAGAGCCTATCAAAGCACTTTATAAATAATACAACCAAATAATCAATTGGCAGAGGAGGAGCAGAATCCTTAGACATCATCATGCAAATGGTCACTTACCCCAGAGGTGGCCATGCCACCAGGGATGGACTAAATGCCCACAATTTTGCCATTATTCCCACTATGGTCATTGAGAAAGTTGAGCATGTGAAGACTAGTATGAATTTACATAAGTAGGGTCTGATAGAGCTGAGAATAATAAAAAAAAAAGAATTGTAATTGTCTTCCAGAGCACTCCAGGCTAATTATTCCCCTTACTTTCCCAGTTAAACACTGCCTTTCCCTTTCCCTTCTTACTTTAAGAAAAATGGCTGGGTACTAAAAAGAATATATCTCAAAGTATATAAAATACATTTGATATATTTAGAAGACAGAGTGACATAGAAAATTTGCATTGGCAGTTTATTTGCAGTGGGTGATAGCCGAACTGTTGGTCTATTGGTTCAAGTATTGCTTCTAAGTCCATTCCTGGTGGTCCCTTCACCCTTTGCATTCCTTGTCAGAGTCACCCTTCAGGTCAGGTCTCTGCTGGACTAGAAATGAACCTCAGGTGAAACACAATGAAGGCCAAATGGTCCAAAAGCTGTCCAACATGAATTCAGACACCTGAGCCCCAGTACAGCTTTTCACTTTTGTTAATCCAATTTATCTAGAGTAGTTTATCCTTGGGAAGGTTAAGACATAACTTAATTACAACCCCTTAGCACTAGCCTGAAGAGATTTCAGCAGCAGTAGAGAAAGTTGTGATGACCTCTGAGGGGCAACAGGGGCAAATTTGGGCTGCAGATGAGGACTCCAGTTTTATCCTCTGGTATTGATTTTGGTTTAGTATTGTTTAATAAGAATGGTTACCAGTGTATAGAACAACTTGCAAGGAGCTTACTAGATACTGCAGCCATCCAAACAGCTCTTTCTAAAAATATATGGCAAAAATATATGGCACTGCCTGTTCAAATGTCATGGACTTGATACAGAAATTGTGGGATGGGTTGCTAATGCAGAAAAGTAAATGCTCATATTTTCTGGTCTTCAAAAGACATGAACTCACAAATATAAATAAAATGAAGCAATTGAAAAACACAGGCCACTAGGACAAACATAATGAATCAAGTTCAGATGTGTCTTTGACAGAACAATTTCCTCTTGTCTGAAAGGCCCTTCCAACGAATTATTTAATGAGATTATCCTAAATCTTTTCACACAAGTCAATCTAAAATCTGATTTCACAGATTACTTGCCATAATAATCCAGATATAATTCCTAAACACACTCAGGAATGCTGAGTCCAATATAGGACATATCTGGGCTACAGGAAAGCTACAGATACGCCAAGAGGTCCTG
Organism: Heliornis fulica; assembly: GCA_013399135.1. NCBI lineage: Eukaryota > Metazoa > Chordata > Aves > Gruiformes > Heliornithidae > Heliornis > Heliornis fulica. The sequence goes on along the minus strand of VXBZ01010482.1, from coordinate 35,016 downwards.
CTCGCTGGGAAAAGGGCTGTCTGTTTCACACCCTTGCCAAACACAAATGAGATTTACAAAAAAAAAAAAGGGAAAAATTAATGGAGCAATATGGACACTATCAAGAATGCAGCAGGAAGCAATCAAATACAAGATCACGTTGCTTGTGTGACTGTTGCCATGACATTCAAAAGGCACTTACTATTATCATAGACTGAATATTCTGCCGGCTGATTGATAGTCTGTGGCTTTTTTCCTTGTAAGCAAATGCAACGACAATATTAAGCAATTACTGATAATGTCACCCAGCTGCTTTCCTACTGCTTGGGTGAAGGGATTTCTGAACTACAGAAATAACAACAAATTTATTAAAGCATGGAGCGTCCCCCTCTGCTTGCTGGCATTGCATTTGACCGGTGACAGCACAGCAGAAGGTTTCATTATAGCAAATTAAAGAAACACATCCTCAGTAAACTTTACTATGGGAAGTACCATGGGGCTTATTTAGCTCTGATTAGATCAATGAGACTCTCTAAACACAGCAATTAAAAATACAATCTGTAACAATGTAGCCTGTTTTAAGGCATCTGCATGCCTGAGAAGTTCATACAGGAATAAACTTGCTAAAGTACATTTCCTGATTAGTAAATAATCAATATGCAAGGTAGTTGGTAGATTCATATGGAACAATGGTGAGGGCCAAATTTTCCTCAATTAAGTGTTGCGCTAGCAATCTGCCAAGAGCCATTGTGTTGGGCTTAATTTGTGGGTGATTTACCAAATTGTGTCCATCTTTTCCCTTAATTATCCAGCAAGGACTATACATCCCAGAGTGCAGTGCCTTGCCATGAGCCAAACAGAAGTTTGGGCTTGGACCAAAGACTGTATGTTGGCTATTTGCTGAGACAAGGGAGTTTTAGGTTGGATGTCAGGAAGAGTTTCTTTACTGAGAGGGTGGTCAGGCACTGGCACAGGCTCCCCAGGGAAGTGGTCACAGCACCCAGCTTGACTGAGTTCCAGAAGTGTCTGGATGATGCACTCAGTGACATGCTCTGACCTGGCTGGTCCTTTGTGGAGCCAGGAGCTGGACCTGATGATCCTTATAGGTCCCTTCCAAGTCAGGAGATTCTGTGATTCAATGATGAAGTGGAGCCCCTGGAAGCATAATGGCAAGGTCTGCAACCAGCCCTGGTATGGGATGTGGAGTTGCTCTTCTGCCACCAGCTAGACCTGCATCTTGTAGTCTGTACTAATATCAGCCCCTCATGTAACTGCTCACAGTGCTGAGGACTTGGAAGATACCTCTTTTATTTCACCCTTGAAAAAGTGGGAGCTTTAGCTGCACTTCCATGCCAGCTTTACATTACTTGTCCTGGAAAAGAGAAGTCCAGGTCATACTTTACAGATGCAAAGAGGCCATCTCCTCCCATTGCTTATGCTTCTGCCTCCTTGCACACATGAAGCTCACGATGTGTGAGAAGGTATGATCCCAAGTGTAGAGTGCCTTGGTCAGCCCTGAGCAGCACAGTTCCTATGGCATGCAGTAGAGATTAAAGGCTGGTTCCTCGCTTGCTGCAAATGGCTCTGGCTATAATGAAGTTAAAGCAGAAACAGCAAGTTACACAAGCTGAAGATTTAGCTCTAAATTCATAGGAGTTTGTTGGAGTTGTTCTAAAATCCTATAAAATGTAACTGAAGTGAGTATTCTGCTCCTGGAGTTTTAAAGCATTTTATGGCAGGGCTTTTATTTTATATTAATTTTATATGATAGTTAAAGTAAACCTGTAGCAATAGTAACATTTTCTGTCCCATTTTACAACATACTGCCAAGAAAAACTGGCATGTGGGTGTGTGGGGAATATTGGAGGTTGGCAAATTAGAAAATATGTGAAAGGCTTCCTAACTATAAAAGGCAGCGACATACAGTAGGTTAAATCTCTGTGCCACATAGAATATAATTTATATAGCAGTGTCTTGAATCCCAAACTGGACAAAAATCAACAGCATGATGATATATTGCAAAAAAAAAAAAAAACCAAAAAACCACAAACCAAAAAACCAATAATAAAGATGCAAAGGCAAAGCTCATGTGGTGGATTTGTTCAAGACGCAGCAGACTTGTCTATGACTTGGAGATTGTGTCTGCATTTGCATACCACCCTCTAAGAAAGTATTGGACAATTTCTGGAAGAGGGCAATAGTAATGGTTACAATTTAGAAACCATGACCAGTGAAGAAAGGTTAAATGAGGTAGGCTTCTCTGGTCCAGAAAAGAGAAGCCCAAGGGGTTGTGAAGCAGTTTGTCATTAAAAGGTGGTAGGGCAAGGATTAATTGTAAGAGAAGGACAATCTGTTTTACTCCCCAGTGGGAAATAAAGTGGGCATTTGGAAAACCTCTTTAACCATAAGACTAGTTAGTTAAGCACTGGGAAAGGAGATAGCTACTTGGTGTCAAATCTCCCATGATGGAAATACTGAGAGCAGTTTGGACAAACTCCTACTGTGAACAGTGCAAAAGTGCCTATTTTATCTCCAAGTCTGAGTTGCGTGCCTTCTAGCCCTATTTTTTATAATTTTTGCTATAAACTGAGAATTTGGCATATACTATTTTCCAAGCAGTTTACAAACAAACAGCTTCAGAATATTCTTTTGCAAGGTAGTAGGTGGGCAGGCATTACAACCTCAGTTTAGAAAACTGGGGGAGCAGAGATCTAAGAAACTTCCCCAAGGGCAGGGAAGTAACAAGCAAGTCAGGAAAGGTTCAACTAAGAGTGTTTCTGAATCCAGCATTCCTCAGGAGCTCACACCCACCTTTCCTTCTCAGAGCATCTTATCTTTCATGGCTTACTTTTCATCTGACTCTATTTTCATGCAATTGCCCGTCAGCTTCCGTGTTTTTTTTTGACTCCTGAGCACTTTGCTAGTGTCCATATTCATCATTGTATACCTTGGCTTTGTAGCTACCTTATTAAAGGTGAATACAGCTGCTAACCAGCCTTCAAACCCTATGATCAAAGCTCTGCTGAGCTGCATAAAGCATAGGGGTGACCCATGCTTTGTCCCAGTGGGCAAAGGGCTGGCACCACCAAACCCCTGGTAGCAAGGGCCTCAGACCATGACCTGGGTGGGACCATGACTGGGGAAGAGGTTTCTTTCCCACCTGGAAGATAGTCTGGCCAGCACATGACTAGAGCACAGGTATTGATGCTATTGCTTGTCTGCCCTGGTCCCTTAAAGTCCCCACAGAAAATCCCTCTGGCCAGCTCAGAATAGCAGTTTCAACAGGGAATGAACAATCTTCATGACTTAATCAACTTTCATACAGCCTTGGGATAAGGTGAGGTTGGTGCTTTCTGGGTTTGCTGGGGAAGAAGGTTGCTTGCTCTGAGCATGCCATAAACACATTTGAAGATGAGTCCTCAGCCCACCAGAGCAGCAAGCTCAGTAGTGACATCACCTAATTTACAGCTGTTGCTAGCCCACCCCGCCCCCACCCCTTTTTGCTATTTTTTTTCATTTCATTTGTAAGGCATCCACAGGGGACTAAGAACAATCACAGTAAGAATAATACAGATGTAATTCTATACTTTTCCCCCATTCCACACTGATGCTTGCTCATTCACCAAAATTTTCTTCCACTTCCTTCTGCCTTTCTACATCAGGTCTGGAATATACATACATTGCACTAAGTGTTAATTAATCTCTCATAATCAGCTGGCTGGAGGACCCTATTATTACCATGGTTTCTTTTGCGATAGAGTCAAGCCAGAAAATCCTTATGCCTTGTGCCTGAGGATTAATACCAAACCACGTCTGACTTCTCTGTGGAATTACTTCTTGTATTTGCGTTAATACCAGCAGAGATGTTCCTGAGCAGCACTATCACTGTGCACACCGGCAATCGCAGCTAATTTGTACATATGCTTCCATTGGACAGAAGCCATGCAATTAAGAGGATACCCTCAAGGCATTAACATTTCTCGTCTCACAGTAATCACAGTGGGAGAGCACAGCAGAAGTTTTTAGGGTGTTATCCATGGGAGTGTGTTATTTCAACAGTATTTCTATGAATCTGCGAGGCTGATTCAGAGCTGGGAAAGAAGCCAGCACTAAGAGGTTTCTGAGGCCACAGTGGAAATCTCTTAAGTTCCTATTTGCTTGAGGAAAGTGATGCGGCAGCATTGAGCACTGATGGTGCTGCACTGGAAATCTTCTCTTTCCCTACTGTCACATTCACTCTGGAACCCAGACAGCAGGACCTTGTCCCACACTCTTCAGCGTGTTACATGTAGTCCCAGTGAAAGGACTCATCAGCTAGATGTCTCTGTGAAGCCCTCACAATAGGAAGCATATCAAGGTTTTCACCCCTCCTGGGGAGGACTCAGACACTTAACAGCAAGGACACAAGTGTGCTTCAGGCCCTCAATATCAAACTAAGGCACCTGCAAGCTCCAAAGGACCAGGACCAAGACCTTGCCTTGTGATGTGCTTTCTGCCAGAGAACTGCTGGGGAGTTGGAAGCCTCTAAGTGAGTTTATCTGGGCAATCGCAGAGCCACAGACACTGGGCAATTGACCGAATGCTCTGGGATGCTAGTGAAACCTTGATGTGGACTGGGAGAAAGCTTGAGGCTAACACTTTTTGACCAAGACATCTTGGAAGCAGGCAATTTGGAAAAGGTTTAACAGGAAAATTTTAAGTCAAATTTCCACCCTGTGTGGCTCTTAGAGACTCAGTGAATAGCATTACTCTCTGACAGAAGCATCTTGGTATTATGGTCCATCGCAAGCTGTGTACAAATGGTCCATCTCTAGTACCACCAGGGAATAGTAAAAGTCTTTGCAAGTCTGGCATTGGCAGAACCCTGTTTATCCTCTTTATCAACATATCATAAGGAGGAAAGAAGAAGATCCTGCTCCCGTCTCCCCGTCTCACTCCTACGCTTAAAAACATACAAAACATATGGAATAAATTAATTCAAAATGCTTCACTTACAGCTGCATTGGTTTTAAGAGAATAACATTCACCTCCACCACCAGTGCATTTTTCCCCAGGTACTAAATTGATGTATATTGAGACTTCAGTGCCAGTGGCTAATTTAAGAGTGTTTTCATCATCATAAAAGGAAGAAAATCGATTCAAATCAAAAGCCCACAAACAATGACCCTATTCATATCAGAAAAAAAACAACACTCCCAACATGTGACACCTATAGTAGTATGGCAGAGAAGCCGAGAAGCCACGCAAGACGCATGGTATTGATTACTGTGTAATAATGATTTCCCTTCAGCCCACGGACTCCACTGTATACTTCATTTTGCATTCCAGAGCATGTCTCTGAGCATCGTCAGGGCTGGGAAGTAACACACACCAGACATCACTGGGGGTTGCAGGTTAAGTACTGCACTTAGGTTTTATGGAGCAGAAGAGTAGATAAATTCTGTCAAATGAATGTAAATGCTCAGTATTAATTTTTGCTTCAGGGAGTCTTTAACCATTTCCTTTGATTTTTTGGAATATATTTAAGATTTATCATTTTGTGAAGCACCATGTATCTGTCCTTGGTTCCAAGTTTCAGTTTCATTTGATTTTAGTTTTGTTTATTGGTATCAATGCAAATATTCATGATTCTTTGCTAAAATTTTCCATGGCTTGTCCACAAAGGTATAATTACTGACACAAATTTGCCAGTTAATCTCTAGAAGAATTGAAAGTTTCAAAGAATTCCTTATTTTCGGTCCTTATTCTGCACTGCCTGGAGGATCACATACACAAAGGAGTGGCCACATTCCTGACTGAACACAAACTGGCAAAGATCTTTCAAGGTTGGTGGTATAAAACAAGTTTGCATTTATGAGTCTCATTCCCTTTGGGTTTGGTCATTTCTTTACTGACAACAATTGTTCTGCAACATACGTAACAGGCAACATTGCTTTATTTAATCTTCCTGTTTGTACTGTGTGTGATATGTCCTTTTGAAGATTAGTGGCTAAAGCTGATTTAATGGTGTACATACTTCAGATAGGAAGGAAAAAATTAAAGCAAGAAGGAAAAAAAATATTTCTGTCCAGATTGAAAATTAGTAACTTCTCTTATTTTTTTCTTCTCAATTTGTTGTTTCCAAGCCTTTGACGGCCTCCCAAACAGCTCTACTATCTCTCTGTGCATCTGTGATGTTCCCATATTAATGTGACTCAGTCTCACAAACGAGCCTGAGACTCAGCTGCATGTATGACCAGCTACAGTTTATCTCTACTGACTTTCATGGGTTATGCCAGTAGAGACTTTAATCTCAGTCACCTGCTTGTTCTGTCATCTTTCTTTTTGCTGTACCCAGGAGAAATGCTGGCTCACTTGGTGAAGGAAGTTTGTGATATCTGTGGGAGAGGTTTGAAACTCTTGGCTGATGTTTCTCCTTACATTTGATGAAGCACCAGAACACACATTTAAGACAATCTTCAAAAAAACATCAAATGCAGACAAATGCAAAAAAAAGTGTGATTTAAGCAAATAAATGTGTTTAGAACCTGAAAAGAGCTGGTTAGAGGTTAAAAAAAGGCTTTTTTTTTTCCTGCTTAATCTACCCGATAATTTACCTGAATAATAATATTGTGTTTACTGATTAGAAAATCTACACTCAACAGAATGCAAATGCCATTAGGAGATGAGTATGAGCAATTTAACATAGAGAACTACTGGCATAGGAGGACACAAATTTCTAAAAATGCATTGCAGCACACTGTAAAATTCACACCCATTTTATAAAGCTTTCTTTACTCTCCTACCAAATGACAGAAAATAATCAGATGCTGCTCTTCATGGGGAATATGCAAAGACAGTTATTCCAGGCAAAGGTGGCATATATAGAGATGCAAGTGGAAGGAGACAAATTCACTCCTCTCCCTCAGCATATGGTTTTGCCACAGTGCCATATTTTTATTTGTGCTTTCAAAAGAAGCTTGGCCTTTTCATGTAGTCAGTTCAGCTCTGCTTGCATCCAGAACTATCTGTTCTGTCAGTCTGGGTTACCCTGAAAAGGTGCAAGGAGGGATGACTAACTGCAGCCAATTGATCTTGAATTCTTAGAGGGAATTAATAGCATGAGGTCAAGTAAAAAATAGCCATGCAACAAACAGCCATATATGCATGTTGTTATTTTAGATGTGGCAACTGCACTGGGTGAATATCAAGGTGAAAAGTTAGAAAATGCCAGGAATAAGTGGATGTTTCATGACATAATTTGTAACTGCATGATCAGATGCTCCCTTCACCCTAACCTCTGCCCCCATGGCTTCCTCCTTTCTTGTGCAAGGTGGGGCTGTCTTGAGAATGAGTCAGTGAAGGCATCTGCTTTCTAGAGGGCTCTCTGGCATTTGTGGAAGACAGAAGGTGCACAGGGAATGAGGTTGAGGAGCACTGCAGAAGATGAGATAGTCTTTGGGTGAAGACAGTTGGTGATGGGCAGTACACACACCCCAACATTTCAGTAATGAACCTTGACATGTAAGCTTTATTACTGGGTTTGTGAGTGACACCCCTGGCACATGGGAAGAAAGCCTAGGCTCTTCCAGAAGCAAATGGTGAGGGGTACAGTGAACACAGAAAGCTGTGTAATGTTAAAGATATGGAAAAGTCAGAAATGGCCCAAAACTGGAGGAGACCTTTAACAATTCCTTCATGGCTCAGTTCCGCATTAATTAAATGGAGACAAACTCAAGAGTCTGATTACACATTTTGATTAACTTTGATACTGTTGCAATTAGTACTACAGAAAGAAAAAAAAGTGAAAATGAATAATTCTGTTTTCAGGGCAGTATTCAGTAAATAAAACCTCTGGTTATTCACTGAGAAATGAGGAGAATACCAAGTAAGGAATAGCTGCTCATTATCTGACTACTGTCCATATTTACACAAGATGAGAAGAAAGCGGTGGAAAACCAGTGTGGAACTGCATAATTAGATGGGACAGGGCTGCAGGGATGTCCCTTGCTCCAGTATTTACCAGCTTTGCCTCTTGGTGGTGTTCCCTCTTTACAAAGCAGCTTTACACGTGTGAATTTTATGACCTGCATCCAGCTGAGATATGAAATCTGTGCAGAAGGACGTTTCCACACCATGTGAAGAAGTCCTCTGCCACCTCCTTGCCCCTCTATCCCTCACTCATCCTCTCTTGATCTCATCTATTTAGTCCTGGTTGCCACTTCTCAAACTCCTTATTCCAGTCTTAATTCTCTGCCCACATCCTCCCCTGTGGCCTAGACTATTAGAAGTTGTATGTTGCTTCCCTTACATTTGTGCCTTATTTTCCATGCTACCATAGGTGTCAGCAGGGATGCTGGAGATGCAACACAGGCTTCCTGCCCCAGATGGAGCAGATCATCTTGAGTGCCATTGTACAACACATACTGGACAACCAGGTTGTCAGGCCCAATCAGCACTGGTTTGTGAAAGACAAGCCCATCTTGAACAACCTGATCTCCTTCTGTGACAAGGGAATCTGCTTAATGGATGAAGGAAAGGTGATGGATGTTGCCTATCTTTCTTTGCTGGGTAAAAACCTCTCTGGATGGCTGGGCCCAAAGAGTTGTGGTGAACGGAGTTAAGTCCAGTTGAGGCCAGTCCCCAGGGCTCATTGCTGGGGCCAGTTCTCTTTAGTGTCATTGTCAATGAATGACCTGGATGAGAGGATCAAGTGCCCCCTCAGTAAGTTTGCAGGCAACACCAAGTTGTGTTGGAGTGTTGATCTGCTCAGGGTTTAGGAAGGATCTACAGAGGGATCTGGACAGGCTGGATCAATAGGCCAAGGTGAACTGTGCCAGACTCAACAAGGCTCAGTGCCAGATCCTGCATTTGGGTTACAGCAACCCCATGCAACACCACAGGCTTGGGGGAGAATGGCTGGGAAGCTGCCCAGTGGAAAAGGCCCTGGGAGTGTTGATCAACAGCCAGCTCAACATGAGCAGACAGTATGCCCAGGTGGCTAACAGCATCCTGGTTTGTATCCAGAACAGTGTGGCCAGTGGGACTATAGAAGTGATTGTCCCCATGTATTCGGCACCTTGGGGTGCTATGTTCAGTTTTGGGCACCTCACTACAAGAAAGACATTGAGCTGCTGAATTGTGTCCAGAGAAGGGCAATGAAGCTGTTGAAGGGTCTAGAGAGCAAGTGCTGAGAGTGGCTGAGAGAAAAGGAGTAGTTTAGGATGTAGGAAAGGAATCTGAGAAGAGACTTTATTCTCTAAAACTGCCTGAAAGGAGGTTGTAGCCAGGTGGGTGTTGGTCTCTTCTCTCAAGTAACAAATGATAAGACAAGAAAATATGGCCTCAAGTTGCACCAGGAGAGGTTTAGTTTGGATATTAGGAAAATATTCTCCAACCGAAGGGTTGTCAAGCATTGCAACAGGCTGCCCAGGGAAGTGGTGGAGTGGAGGTATTTCAAAGGTGTGTAGATGTGTCACTTATGGACGTGGTTTAGTAGTGGACTTGGCAGTGTGAGGTTAATGGTTGGACTCGATCATCTTAGGTAATTTCCAAACAATTTATGATTCTCTGTTGAGAGTCACTGATCTACTAGAGACAGGGATAGCTTAAAGCTCAGATGAGTTAGAAGTTTCTCAGGCATCCCTACTCCTGCCCCATTGGTACCTATATGCATGCTACCCAATTACCAGTGAGAGCATGAGGATAAACACTGAGGTAGTGGTGCCCTGCAGAGGTATCTGACACTATGAAGACACTTTTAACTGGTCTCTCAAGACCCCAGTACATTGGGGTGGGTGGTGGGGGCTTGTGACAGTCGTAATGTGGCTGAATATTGCCTTATTTGTGCCATATATTTCTTGAGCCTGATTATGGAATATTTGCTGAAGAGATCAGTCCTGTACATAGTTAGTCTTGCTGTAAAAGAGTTTCAGTATCACCAGTTAATATTCTAATTCCCTGTATCCAAAATAGTTTAATCTCTTCTAAATGAAATCCATTTTTCTAAAGAAAAATTGCTTCCACACTATTATTCCAAACCTGGCCGTAGAGAGATCCAGCCTTAGATGAAGAAGTAATGATTTCACTAACTTCGTCTTTCAGTTCCTAAGCTACTAGAATTAATTGAGCGTGTAATTAAGGAAGGATTTTCTTACCAATATGATCATGCCTATAATTAAAATCTCACACAAACGTGTATGTGTAAGAATAGGGCAGAGCAGGGGAGACCAAAGTGTCTGACAGGTTTACATCAAAGGACCTGAGCTCCTGCAGCTCTAAGCCAGAGGGAGGGGAGGACGGGAAGACGGGACTGGCTGATAACCGACTTGATATATTGTTTTTGACCTCTTGTCTTCAAAGCCCCAAGTGGTTTAAGCTCTGTCTACCCAGGAGATTACTTCTACCTTTAATGTTACTTCAGTGGAGTCAAGCTTTGCAAGCGTTTGTGCTACCGAGCTCCAGATGAGTGGAAGAGCGATGATATCGGCATGTTTTCAGAGAGATTGGAATGGGCTTGGCTGTTGCTTTGGGCTGTGCCTCATCACTGCTGCAGCCCAGGGGGACCCCCTGGCATGTCATGAGAGCCAGCGCATTCCTCTGGGCATAGCTGCATTGGAGACACATGAACAAGGAGTGGTGCATTTTTAATACTGTTATTTATACTGTATTAGCTATTAAATTGGCTTCTAATAGCAGTGTTCGGCCTGTGATATGTGACCTCAGAGTCAATAGCTCTGCCTGGGGACATCAGCATTTTGGGAGGTTTTGCTGTTCTGAACTTGGGGAGAGGACAGGTGCTGGCAGGCTGTGAATTTCCACCTCCAAAATTGAGTTCCTGCACAAAAGGGACAAGGGCTTTCCTTAAAAAAAAAACAAATAGAGACCTGGAGCTTGGAGAGAAGATGAACTGGGATTGACTCCCATAGCTGTTCTGCCATGTGTTGTGATACCCTATGACTGTATTAGGGATGGGAAAAAAAACCTCCCTCCGAGTATAACCAAGCAAAGGACCAGGGCACTAAGCACATACACAGATGTGGATGGGTGTTGCATAAAAGAAGGCACCTTGAACAAAACTGCCCTCACATTTGTTTGATATCTGCTCTGCTTAGGAAAACCTGGCTTTGTATGTTTATTGGCATTATTATATATTTATAAATTGCATCAGAAAGACATCTATATCTGTCCTCAGGTCTTCTGAACTGGAATAACATGTAAGACCTGAGAATTTTTCCTTGCTGGTTGAATCCCAAATGGGGTCAGAGTTTTGGTCTCACAGATTTGGTGGGGTTTATATTGAAATGAAGATAAAAATGGAATGCAGGAAAGTTAAAGTACATTACGTGTGCACTCTCAGGAAGAAAGCTTGCATGGCCATCTAAACCCAGTAAAATATTATAGAAATAGCTGACCACTACTGAAGTGTGTGCTGAGGTGATTAGAGCTATGCTGGTAAGCACTGGCTACAGATCAGATGGTTTGTACATGAAGTATGCATCATACAAGTGCTTTATTGCTTTCCATATAGTCTCAAACATTAAATGCACACAGTCCCTACCAATAACTGCCTTCAGAATGACCCAATATATCAGGCAGCTTTGCAGGAGAGCTGTTTTCCTCCATAGATAACTACTATGCTGGCATTTGGGGACAACCATCATTTTTGTTTGATAATCATCCTCACAACGTTCCCATTTTTTTCAGCTTTCCCATTTTTTGCAGCAGTTAAGACTTTATAACCTTCCCCAGAGGATACAACCTGTGATTCACAGCTATTCACAGGCTATGTCTGCGTTCTGCTTTTGAGAAGGATGGACAATTGACTCGCCAACAGCTGCCCATTAAGCAAACAGTTTAATGAAATGACTAGGAAGATGGGTGCTCACCGGTCCATTTTCTCTGCACTTATTAAAAAACCCCTGAAGCCAGAACTCATACACTGAGCTAGTGAGTTTTATGCTCTTAATGGTGTCATTGTCTTTGATTCTGCCAGTCCATGCCTTCTCCTACTGCATTTTGAAGTGTATGATGATTACTTTATTGTGTTATTGTTCTTGTTATTGTTATTGTTGCTATTATTGATTTCGATTTGGTATCACTGTGACTTTTACATAGCCCCTCAGTGTGTTATTCTGTGAGATCTCATGGGATCCAAGAGGTTTTTGAGCAATTACAGGCAACCTCAGCTGCACAAAGGTTTTAGAGTCCTGAGATCCACAGATTCACAGAATTTGAGGAGTTGGAAGGGACCTTGAAAGATCATCTAGTCCATCTCCCCTCCTGCCTGAGCAGGATCACCTAGATTAAATCACACAGGAACATGTCCAGATTGGTCTTGAGTGTCTCCAGAGAAGGAGAGTCCATGAGATGTTTCTGGACACCTCTCCTACAGCCTGGGCTTTGCCTAGACTGAGCAAGACGTGGAGTATCAAGGCTGGCTTGACCTGAGCAATATGGGTCTTGATGCTCATCTGGCAACAGCAGAGGAGAGACCCCAACCAGGTAACCATGTCATTTGTGAAAGGCAAAGCAGCCTTGGCATTGTAGTCATACTGGTCCATCTCAAGGACTGTATGATGGTCCTCTTAGGAGTTCTCAGCAAGAGCTGAACCAGCCTAACATGGTGTGCACCTGGGAGTGCCCCATGCAAGGATGGTGTAGCCTGGATTCATTTATGCCACTGAAGATGCTGAATAAGGCAGCATCAGCCAGCCATTGAATCACAGGTGATAATCCGACTTTGCACTGCAATCCATCAAAAACTCCATCAAAAGCAGAGGCAAAGTACTTCCATTTCCTCCCAGTCTTCAGTAGGGAGCATCTGGGGACAGATATTGTCTTCTCATCATATGTGTGGCTAGCAGTAAGGTCCAAGTCTCTGTGGCAGATTTTGACCTCCCAGTGCTACTGCAATGCAATCCTCATTAACGGTGAGTGTCCAGCTCCTGCCCAGGACACACAGGATGCTCTCCTTGTACAGTACCTGCATGCAGTAAATAACACACATGCACTGTGACTGCGTGTGAGTGCAGGGACCAGCCAGGCATGGTATCTCACAGCGCTGATACAGAGCACAGCCGGGGAGGAAAAATAACCTTTCGCTTTTATGTTCAGTGATATATTGGTTTTAAATCTGGATGGATTTAGGAAATGTTACAGAACTGAAAGGGCTATGCTTTTCCAGAGGCATAAGAGTATGGTAGAGTTATTCTGAAGCCAAACTCTGCTCTCAGTTATACCCCTACAACCCCTCTCCCAGGTATTTATAAAATTATGATTAATAGGAGCAGACATAGGACTTCATTATTACTTGAACTGACTTTCTTTTTAACCATCTACAAGCTCAGGGAATTACATATGGCCTCATTAAACTTTGATTATTTTTTGGTAATAAGGCAGAAAAGGAGGTACCTGCTAAGCTTCTCAGGAAGGGCTGCAGAGGGGGTACTGGAGATTCCCAGTCCATGTTATGACTTCATGCGGTCACACAAGCTCATGGGTGATTGAACTTTTAAGGTTCCTGTGCTCACCATCTGTGTGAAGTTACTCCACCTGGGAGGTCTGAATCCCCTCAGTGTCTTTGCAGATCCCAGTGTTAACACCTCTCTGTGACTGTCCTGATGGGATATTCAAACGGGAGCTAAGCGCACAGCGGTACAGGCTCCAGAGGAGGAATGTGCATGCTGCTGGAGGGACAGGTGCCCCCTTTTGCAAATTGGTCTTTTTCCAGTGTTAAAAATACCAGGAGTGGTTTCACAACATCTGCAAAAGGCTCTGCATCTTGGCTTGTACAAGAGCACCATAAGGTGATTTTTATGATGTGTATCTCTCCATACAGTGCAGGATTCTAACCTTAACTTTCACAGGACAGCTTGTGAGCTCAAATTTAAGAAGTTGCTCAGCTCCCTATCTGGATCCTCATACTGTAACAACAAACCTATGCCTGTGTAAACCTACTTCAGGAACCACCCAAGGGGTTAAAGGCTACAGCACTCCCATCCATAAGGGTAACTCAGGCTCCAGGCTCCCCTTTCTCTGTGGCAATATTCCCTCCTAACTTACTCTGGCAATCCCAAAGGCCAGCCATCACAGCCCTCTGCTATTCAAGACTCACAGGGGATGTGGTACCTCCCAAAGTTTCTCTGTTGCTGTGAACTTCTCTAAGTAAGGCACAAAGGACAACTTAACCATGAGAGATCTAGCGGTCAAAAACTAAACTGCTTTGAAAGTAGAGCCAAGAGGGTTTAATGAATAAACAGTAACACCATGGGAGTTCGCTAATCCCCCAAATCTATAATAAACAGATAAAGTTAATAAGATTCAATAAGAGAAAACAGCTCCATTAACATTTTAAGAGCACTATCTAAACATTACACACATTATTTACCAAGTTCCCTAGCTGAATTCTCTGTACACAGGAACACTCAAAATTCATTATCTTTGGATGCAAAGCTTAGTAAATTCAACGGTAATTAATCTCCATTTACCCTCCGTGTGTGTTTCTGAACAGACGAAAAGTTCATTGAAAAAGTTCTTTCAGCCGGTCTGAAAGGGAAGCAGAGCTCTGATAAACAAAACGGCGCCAAACACCGGCTTCTCGAGGGAAAACAGAGCAGCTCGCCAGTTCTGCGTGGTTCAAGCCAGGTGCTCATTGCAAATTCAGTAGCATGCACTGGCAAGTGTCAGCGGCAGAGAAACTGAAATGACTGAAATTCTTATGCCAGTGTAATTTGCTGAAGGCGATGCACCGAGGGTTAAGGCAAATTGTGCATGTGTTGAGGATTATGAAACAAATTAAAATGGAGGCTAACAAAAGGAGTGCAATATTTATGCATTTCTTCATTCTTTTCACTCTGTGGTACTCAATCAACTTCACAGTCTCTTAAGGTGGCATGGGGACATTGCTATTGTGTACATTCATTTGCTCTTTAAAAGGAGGCTCAGGCATACTAGGCTACAGAATTCTACTGGTTCTGGTAATATTTACCAGTATCACCATTAACACATTGAATATTTACAAGCCATTATTACCTCTAGTCACGTGAAACATCAACATCATCAAACCAAAAGTGCAGTAAGTTTTCTGTTCGATGCATGCCGCTTATCTGCTTCAATTCTGGTATATCAGCCCGTTGTATCACCTATTCCTCCACTTTCCCTTAAATTTAGGCGTTTGTGCATCCCAGTTATACAAAAGTAGAAATGTATTAATCACCTATGACTTAACTGCAGTGGAGTCCATTACATGGTGTAATGCACTTAACCTTTGATACTTCATTTACCTCAACAAGTATTTTAAAGGGTTTCTAAGTTATTAAACACTCCACTATATGATCACCCAGCACGGCCCAGTAACCAAATGTGTAATTGTGTTGTGGAACGGGAAACAAGTTCCCCGTGAAATATGCTCTTGGTTGTGTATTCCGAGCCTTCTGGTGGCAAGTCCTGCCGTGGAGCTGGATGGAGAAGCGAGGACTGTGGTTGGACTCGATGATCTTAAAGGTCTCTTCCAACCCAAATGATTCTATGACATATGCCCATGTCTCTGCCCTGCATGCTGTGTCCCATGTCTCAGCTGCACCCCTCTTGTAAATTGGCTTCAGAAGTCAAGGTTTGCCCACTTGTCCCTCTGACAGATCTGGTGTGGGGTGGGAACCTCTGTGAGCACAAGGGACCAAAGGACCGACAGCAGTCGTATTTTCCATTGTGTCCATGAGATCCACCCAAGCCCACCTGTGGGGATTTCAACCTCATTTTAATTACAGAGACCTTTACATGCCTGGCTATGAGAGACAGATGCATGTTGTCCTCACCCCTTGGTGGCAGACTGTGAGAGGTGCCTGCAAGAGTCAGCCCTTACTCCTACCAACCCACAGAAACACAGCACACCAGTTTTGGTGGGTTTTTGTTTAATTTTCTGTCTAGATTTCAGAAGACTGAATGTAGCTTCCTGGGACACTAGAGATAAAACAGCATTTATTTGCATTTCACTGTAACACGGAGATGTTTTCAGGCAGGTTGAAGTTTTGGAGCTCACAGATGCTCCAGGCTCAGTACAGGCAGTGCTGCTGGACATGACCAGGAGTCCCCTATCCTTCATGTCACCATACAAACCAAAGGACAAACCCCCTCCAACTGGCCTCCAACGGTTTCAGTCTAAGTGTAAAACAAGCAACAACAGATGGGATCAGACAGACAGGGGGAGTAGAGGGGAAAAAAAGAACCAATATTAGGGAATGTGACAGGCAGGGGTCTCTGCACATCATCAGCCTTGCTGTTGTTAAGTTGCTTTGTAGGCAGCAGATATTAGGGTTGTATTTGGGGAGTTGTAGATTTTGCACTCAATTTTCTGGCAAGTGAGCAGTGAGCCACTGCCAGCTATAAAGCATCTTGGAAATGAGATTAGTTTTCAAATCTATTCAAGTTATCTTCTCATTGTTAGTGCTCTGAAAGGTAAAGATGTAAGAGCCAAATTCTGATCTTTACTACACAGAGTCTGTTGAAATATCTCCATTGGCTGCCACGGAGCTATTCCTGATTAACAGCAACATATACAACATCAGCATCTAAATCTTCAGGAGAATCACGTCAGTTTTACATCATTGCAATCAGTGGTTTAAAATCGCATTGATTTGATTTGAGAATCTTTTCCCATACACAGAGGAGGTCAGAATGTGTCCCTTTCTCTGATATTGGAGCAGATTGAGATCCAAAGGATCCCGTCTATGTTCCCAAGCTAATTCTTATATAGGATAAATAAATAATCTGATCGTGGTAATTGAGATTACACTTTATGAATGGCATTATTAGGATTTACATTCCAGCTGCAGCTATGAAGCAAGTCAGATGAACAAACATAATACCCAGTCCCGGTCCACTTCCCTTACTCTGTCATTTTTATAGCCACACGCGTGCTGCAGGTGCTGATAGTACACACGTCTGACTGTAATCCACACGTTAACCTGATAGCTCACCAGTTCTGGGAGAGACTGCCTCCAGCAATCATTTCAAGCCTGGTTAAAGGAGCAGAATGGAAACATCAACTAAAATGTTGAAAGTTACATTTTCTTATAATGGAAATGGGATAGGTTGGGCAAGCTTTTAGGTTTTTTTTTTGTTGTTTGTTTTGTTTTCTATTCCCTGATTTAAAAAAAGATAACAGTAATACTGAGAAATACCTTACAAAGACATAGGCTAATGTATATATTCCTAGGTAATGAGAGGTATAAATGGCTGGGTCTATAATCCCTTATAAATCTTTAATTCTACAAGCTCCCCGATAGCATTATTCTTGGTAATGGAGAGCTATATGAAGTTCATAGGTCTTTTCTTTTTTTTTTTTTTTTAATCCCCAACTTACTGAGCAAGACAAAAAATAACCAAATTAAAGTAGAAAAAAGAAATTACTCCCCTAGAGAATTTCAGCACAGCCACTTTCTGGCAAATCAAACCACTTTTCTAGCCTTTAATATTGAAAAGAGTCTCAATCATTGAAGAGACTTTAATTTAAGATAGTGGATGGCAGGGATGTAATCGAGGAGACCAGACTAGCTGATCTGCCTCAAAACAGGGGCTGGATCAGACGATTTTTCAGAATTTCTTCTAGTCTGGCATTCATAAAAATCAGCTCTGGTCTGGCTACACCTTCAAAACTGTTTGTGTTTAAGACATGAAAACACCCTGTTGCTAGCAAGAATTATCATTGAATTCCAGTTCTTCCAGTCCTGAGATACAACACAACAAGGTTGGATTGCATGCAGTGATGGACTGATGGAGGCAGTGACTAAATAAAATACAACCAGGATTCCGACTATCCCCCAGGACCACGCAGATATAGTAGCACAGAAGGAGATTTTACAAACTCAACCAACAGTGTATTTGTCTCTGTTTTTTTTCCCTGCTGGAATTCAAGTTCCTTTAAAAACAAGGCTTAATAGCAAACCTTTAAAGAGATTTGGGAGTATGAGAAAGCAACAGACAAGTGGAGCAATTCCTTAGGTTTGCACACTCACTTTCTCTTTTACAGCTTCCTGCTCTGGGTCCACACCAGGAGGTCTCCCACCCTGGCAGGGTATTTGGGAACAAAAATCACCTTCTTTCCTTGCCCATGCATCCCTTGCTGCTGAAAATACCACACTGGGGTATCCCACCAGCACCATCCATCCATTCCCGTGCCGCAGGTACGCTTTCCCCGAGCGGCTCCCCGGGGAGTACGCACAGACACACAGACACAATGAGAGCCTCCGACTGGAAATTCAAACAAAAATATGGCTGTCTACTCCAAAAGGCAAACTCATTTACAAAGGTCATCTCTGTCGAGGAAGAGTGATGGGTTACTCCCCTCCTGGAGATGACTGCTGTCGCTCCTCTGCCGAGTTACATTCATAAGCATAGTTTTGAAAAAGAAGAAAGAGAAATAAAAAAAAAAAAAAAAGAGAAAAGAAAAGAGACAAAAGCTCGGCAAGCCCCCTATTCACAGAGCTAGCCCTGCACCTCCCCTTCCCCTCCTCGACTAAAAGCAGCTTCAAAAGACATTAACATCTTCCCCTACCTTCGTTCTCATCGGAGACAGAAGCCCTTCCATTTTGGTCCGATCCTCATGCCAATCCTCGTCCCCCAAGTTAGTGTCTTGCCCCTGTCTCAAGCATCCCACATGAACAAGAGCATGTCAGGGACCGCCAGCGACACCCTCTCGGCAGCTCGGCCAGCCACCAACCTGCCAACTTGAAATCCTCAGTTGCGTGGAGCACCGTTCCTGGAGAGACCTTCCTCACTCTCCCTCCTCTCTCTCTCTCTCTCTGCATAATCTGCCTGCAGCTATGTTTGTACCATCGCGGCTGACAAACGATCCCTGCCTTACGTAATGCATTCAGCACAGGACAAGCGATCCCAGCCCAGCCGTGGGGATCTGGTCGGAGGCAGCGATGGGGAAGGTGCGGGACTTTGCTCTGCCTATTGTGCCGCTGGGTTTGATCCGGTAACGTCCCCACGCGGGGCGGACGCTCGGCGGCTCTCTGTGCTAGCTAGGGAAGCGCTGAGAAAACTTCGTCACCACGGAGAGGTTGTGGATTCCCTAGGATTACTTAAGGGGATGTATTCCTGATCCCAGGCTTCAGCCCCAGAGGTTTTCCTGCTCGGGAAACACCGAGACTTGGAGCATTTTCTGAAGGGTTCGTTTGCTGCCGGCAGTGACCGAACCCATGCTGAAAGGGAGTTCCTGTCAATTGTCAGCTGGGGATTGAGGGAGAGAAAGAAAGAAAAGCGAGGGGAACAAAAGGAATATAGTCCTGCAAAGTTGGTCAGCAAAAGATACTCGCTGAATGCCTTTCGATTAGCATTTCAGCTCAGATCAGAGCAAGCCTTTGTGGAAAATCCCCTAATTTCTCCCTCTGCCCAGCATTTTAGTTTCCACTGTGGAGTGGTGCTGGGACTGAATCTCTTTCAGAGAAAATCTGCCTGGGAGATGCTTCAGACCTCGAAACACACCAGTGTTTGGTCCACGGGACCAGACCAGACCAGTCCAAAGTAACCCCTCTCTGATATGCCACCAGATGAGCACCAGCTGCCCAACACTGCTCCAAAGGTTGGTCCTGCACGCAGAGGCACCCCACTTCCCAAGACAGACACAAATAAAGCTCCCCTTCCCTGGCCCGGGGGATAATCTTCCACATACCAGTACCCAACTGCTGTCCAAAAAGGAAATTAAAAACCTCGTTACACCACTAGAACCTGATTTTCAGTGTTAGAAAATCGCTGTCAGGCTGGTTGGAGCATACCACAGGAGAAAACTTGTAACACCCTTTAACATCTGCTCTTCTTTGATGCCCCAAAGCTACACCCTCAGGGAGAGCTACTGTCTGGTTAAGGCACTGAACTGGGATTCAGCAGATATGGTTTAACTCCTGATATTGTCACACCTTCCCTGAATAACTATGGGGATTCACCTCCTTTAGCTTTTGCCTTCCAAAACAATGCCTTCTGGTCTGAGCCAGAAACCAAGATTCCTACAAGGCAACCGATAGATGGGCTCCATCCCAAGATGTTTGCCCCAAATGTCTACAGCCAAGAAGAATCATGACTTTGGACTGCCTGTGGCTGCTCATCCCTTCTCTTGCTGTGGTTTCATGATTTGGATCCTCAAGGCCAGGGGAATCTCTACCCAAATGCATCCCTCATCCTCAACACGGGCTGGTTACACCAACATGGAAAGGGTGCAAGGGAATATCTTCACAGTACCAAGGTGCAAAGTCTAGGATGAACCCAGAGAAGGGCATGACCTGGCAAGCCCAAACAGAACTGGACCCAGGCAGTGACACAGATTCAACCTCACACAGCAGTGTGCCCTGGTGGCCAAGAAGGCCAATGGGATTATGGGGTGCATTAAGAGGACCATAACCAGCAGGTCAAAGGAGGTGATCCTCCCCTCTACTCTACCCTGGTCAGGTCTCACCTGGAGTCCTTTGTCCAGTTCTGGGTTCCTTGGTACAAAACAGACAGGGATCTCCTGGAGAGAGTCCAGCGGAGGCCACAGAGATGATTAAAGGCCTGGAGTGTCTCCAGGAGAGATGAGAGGGTATCTGATCAATGTTTAAAATATCTGAAGTGCAGGAGACAAAGGGAGATGGCCAACCTCTTTTCAGTGGCCTGTGGGGACAGGACAAGGAGCAATGGCCACAAGTTGGACCACAGAAGGTTCCACAGTGGTGTGAGAAAGAACTTCACAGTGAGGGTGATGGAGCACTGGAACAGGCTGCCCAGGGGGGTTGTGGAGTCTCCTTCTCTGGAGATATCCAAGACCCATCTGGACACCTACCTGTTAAACCTGCTTTGTCAGGGGTGTTGGACTCAATGATCTCTGGAGGTCCCTTCCAACCCTGAGAATTCTGTGATTCTGTGATCCCTTTTCCTCTTTATCTCTCCCTTCTGATTCTTTGGATCCTGCAAATCTTGCAGTTTTAGGGCACTTATCAACCTTTGTGGGGTAAAAACTAGGAGGGCGATGGTGGTGTCTCTCTACAGTGATTAACAGTAATTTCAAAGATTATTAATGTTCTTAGCCATACTCAGCTCCTTATTAAATGTGAACGCATCTGATCATATCATGGTGAAGGCAGAGATAAGTTTTCTGCATTTAAAAACACACTGCACAGTGCTGGCAGGCTCATCTATTTCTTGCTGGATATATATAGATATATTTTGCTGTTGGTATTTACAAGACTTTAATAAGAGGCTGAATAAATGGCAGCAGAAATCCCAGCCTCCAGTAAAACACAGCAATTGTGATTCTTTTCTGATGTACAACATCATGTCAGGCTCTGGCGTGAAGTTTGCAAGTCTGTGCACCTGCCAAACATCCTCTCCTACAAATTGTCACAGGAATTTGACTCTCCAAAGTGTCAAGAGGAACCTAAAGAGAGAGGATCATATAGGAATGTTAGAGATCTCAGGCCACATGGGCAAGTTGCAGTGCAATACGATGAAGTGGATGGTGTACCCACGGTAGCACATGAACACCCAGTTCTCTTTTAAAGCTTGGCTCTGCTTTGAACTAGGCTAAAGCACAGTGACTCATGGGGTTTCCTGTGTTATCTCTGTTTACAAGCAAAGAAACAAAACAAAACAAAACAAACAAAAAAATAAAGTTGTTTTCCTAAAGGCCAAAAGAGTAATTCAGTCTGGGACCAGAAAAGCAAGCTGGGGCCTTTCTGGTTCAGCAGCACTCAAAGCTTCTCTGATCTGAATGGATTGGGGAATTGTGCTGATACTGCATGAGTCAGAGCAGAGCCCAGCTCAGCAGGATGAGCAGGAATGGGAAAGGGGACAGTGTTGTTTGAGCAGTACCCATGGCCCTGGCTATGAGCCGGCTGAGAGCCTGCCTGTCTGGGGAGCACTGGCTGCAACCCCCAGCTGCATCCCAGGGGATGCTCTGGGCTTCTGGGCAAGTTACGAGCCCCATTGTGGGGTTACTGTGAGCTGAAGTAATGTGTGACAGGGAGGACTGTCCACATCCACCCTCACCAGTGATGCCAGAAAACCCAGCTGGCTCTGCTGGGGAAAAATGTCAAGGCAGCTGCCTGGAAAGTGTTGGGACTGGCAGTTTGCAGCAGGTGTAAGCTCTGCAGTGGCAGTGGATGGATGGGGATTGTGTGTATTATGTTGTCCTCCTCTCAGTCTCCAGGCACCAAGTAGGACTTGAGCTCAAGTAGTGCTTGAGTAGGTACTCTGCTTTAGCCACCAACCTGTCCTTCGTGTGCTACAGGACGAGCACTCTCTGCCCGCATCCAGCCTGTTTGCAAACCCCTTTCACACTGGTGGCAATAACTTTACAGCTGTGGGAGCCAGAGAAGTTTATTCTCACTTTAACATGAAATGTTTAGTTGCTGTATCAGGGAGAGTGGTACCACAATAGTGTGTGCCATGGTCTGACACTGTTAAACCCCTGGGCTGCAACTAGTGGCAATGCTCAAATTACTGCAGACTTGTTCAACAGCCTCCGCTCCTGCGATTCTCAGATCAAAGGCACAACAGAGGCACAAGGATCATGTGAACACAGGCTTTCCCATCCTCTTTCTGGGGAAGGGAGCAGTATTTGACTCAGGCTGGTCAGCTACACCCAGCGTATCTCTGGTTCTCCATCTCTTGGGACCCACTTGTCTGGTCTACAAAGATTTCACTGAGGTTCATCCTGTTCCAGAATCAAGCTACCTGATCCTAAAAATAACAAAATTACTCTTGGTTCCTTAACTAATGATGGGAGTGAGATAGGTACTTTGAACTCCTCCAGTATTGTCATAATGTAAATGACTGCTGCAATTTTAGACCACGGACCAAGGTAGATATCTACCTAGAGCCAGGTAGAATGTATCTGGCTTCAACCTTGGACCTGAATCTCTTTCTAGGCTCTGCTGAATGCATTGACAGACCTCCACAGATCAGAATGAAAGCATAGATACCTGCTGACATTTAGCTAAATAGGTGTAAATGGCTGAATTTAGGTGTCTTACTCTGGAGGTGAATCTTGACCCAGGTACTCAGTACTGTCAAAAATAGCCACAAAACCCCCTTATATTCACTGTAGGTGTGTCCAAGCCTGGAAAAAGCTCCTTTAAATTGAAACCCTTCCTAACCTTTGGGGTGGGAATCCCAATACAGAGCCAAGCTGTGCTGACTGTAACAGTGCTGAGAAGCAGAAGAGTTTGGATTTAGACCCTGTCTCCATTGCTCTCTGATGCAAAGAGCTGCTGTCACCTCCTGCCTGCCCTCCCCCGGATCTGCCGGTGACCAGGACAATAGGCTTTGCCACAGCCCAGCCATAGCTTGGACACGTGCCACTGGCCAACCTCGCAACTGGTCATTTCATGCAGCGAACAAAAGGTAGCATCACAGTGTTTCCATGGTGACACACCACCATCCAAATGGCTATGGCATCATATAAGGGAGGGAAAAACATCCCAATCACATACCAGGGCTGCGCTGAAACGTATCTTATATTTAGAACAGGCGGTGCGGGGAATACTAATGAATATTTAACACTCTGAGCATCTTCCATGCTCGCTTTTTTTTTTTAATTTTTGTTGCATACTTTCTGAAAGCAAAACATTTGTTTCCAAATGGTATAAATGTTATTGCTATCATACCTCTCTCATCACTGATTCACCAGATTCCCCCCACTTTTGATTTGTCTCCCCTGAATAAAAGTCAAAACCAGCCCACAGACCCCACAGAAGTAGCATTTGCAAATTAGGGCTGATGCCTGCAGTGGTTGGGGAATTAAGGACAGAACTTGGAGGTTTGTGTGATCCAGTTTCCCAGTCTGGCTCTGCTGAGTTTAGATTGTGACTTTTACCACAATACTACTGATATGATAACAAAAGCAAACTCTTCTAGGGTTATCTAAAACTGGGTAAGGTTTGCTTATGTCTTAAAAGAACCAGCCCTTTTTATGGATATACACCACCACCATCCCACCCCCTTAAAAATAGCTGTTTTCAACAGTTAATTCTATGTGTTGTGGAAAATATATAAACAAATCAATCTAACTTTGCTTCATTCATCCAGGAAAAACACACACTGAACATGCCCCATCTCTCCTTTCTTTTTCTGTTTTTTTGGGAGGGGAGGTTTTGTCGGTGTTTTGTTGTTCCCTGAAGAATGAATCATGAAAAATAAAATAAGAGAGGGTAAAATCACCCAGAAGCCCAAATTATGAATATTTTAAATTTTTATTATTATATATCACACAAAGGCAAAGCTGCTGGGCACGGCAGTGAGTCCCATGTATTCATGCCAGGGCTGTGCGGGCAGACCGAGCACCTGGTGATGAATAAGCTGGTGTTTTGAGGAAGGCAAGGAGAATTGTGACTGGCTGGGGTGGCATGGGGTGTAGGTGCCCATCTCTTTGGGTGTAGCTTTAGCTCTGCCTGCCTGGGACTCCTGTCCACAAGCGCACCGCTTGTGGGCAGGATGCAGCATGGTTTGGATATGTGCTTGAGGGTTGTGATGAAGGCTGGGAGCATCCTCTCTGCAGATGTGGGACGGCACTACCTCTGCAGCGACCTTTTAAGCTACAGATTAAGTTATAAACAGGGTTAAAAACCAGTTAAAATTACTTTGTTCTGAAGTCATCTCTTGGCATATACAAAGCTTTGTTCTCAGAAAAGCCAGATTCTCAGTGATGATTTTTAGGGTGGAATGTGCTCTTTCTACTTGCCAGTGGCAAGACACTGGGGTCTTTTTTTGAGACTAGCAGCACTGAAAAAGCTGCTGGGCTCCTGAAAGCTTATCTATGTGCTTACAGCTTGGTACCACTCCAAGACACCAAGGATACAGGCACAATTCAGCTGGCAGCTTTGTCGGTGATGCAAGAGGAGGAACCGTGCTGTACTGGGTGTGTTGCTTTGGCAGCACTGGGGAACTGGAGCTGTGTTTATTTGTTGCTGGTTATAGGGTGTGTTTTCAAAACCGAGAAATGAGGTTTTCCTCTCTGAGATTGCCGGTGCAGTCCTTTGAGATCTGCCACGTGGCTTCAGAGGGAGAGGGACCTGCCTCTGGGGAAGTAAACAAGGGGCAGACCCGTGCTCTTTGCAAGCTGTTCCACTGATGCAGCATTTGCATGAGTAAGTGTTGTCAAAATCATTTGCCAAATTACCCTTATATGGCACCAATTCTAGTGTGGGCTTGAAACACCAGTTACTTTTCTGGAGCTCATCTTTAAGGCTCTAATGACCCACTTTTCCCCGAACAGTTATGCTTTTTCTATGAAAGCAAACCAATACAATGAGTATTAAAGTCTCAAAGTATTAATAAAACTGATTTAGCTGCCTTCCCAATCTGGACATTAAAAAGTCATATCTGAATAACTTAGTTCACTGTACAAAGCTGAGAGAGACTGACAATGAGGCCAGCTTAGCATCCTGCTCTGCTTGTCGTGGCCACCAGGGTCTATCCATCCTCTGTCCATCCAAGTCGTCTACCTCTCCAGTATATCAGTGATGCCAGATATAATCATGATCCCTGTTAAGTCAGTGGTAGTTTAGGGAGGAAAAGCTGTCTCCCGACCATGCAAGTAGATCACCCCAGCAGAGTTGGAAATGGCTGTGCTTGAAGAGAGGTCATCTGGATCTGCAGGGTCTCCAGGACCAGACTTTTTCTTGGTGACCTGGGCAAGGCTCTGACCACCTTGTTTCTCCTTGCCTCCTTCACAGCTCACCAGAAAAATTTATAGATGTTTTGGGGATCTATAGCTACAAAATTGGAAGCTGTAGAGACGAGGTTTACAGTCCCTTGGTTTGTTCAGCCTGGAGAAGAGGAGGCTGAGAGGACACCTTATCATGGTCTGTGGCATCCTGACGAGGGGAAGCGAAGGGGCAGGAGCCGGTCTCCTCTCTTTGGTGACCAGGGATGGAACCTGAGGGAATGGCACGAAGCTCCCCATGACAGGGGTGGTTTAGGTTGGATGTCAGGAAGACTTTCTTTACTGAGAGGGTGATCAGGCACTGGCACAGGCTCCCCAGGGAAGTGGTCACAGCACCCAGCTTGACTGAGTTCCAGAAGCATCTGGATGATGCACTCAGTGACACGCTCTGACTTGGCTGGTCCTGTGTGGAGCCAGGAGTTGGACTTGGTGATCCTTATGGGTCCCTTCCAAGTCAGGAGTTTCTGTGATTCAATGATTCTATGACTCAAAACAATAACTGCTGCCCAGAGTCCCTGCCCCAGCAGATAAAACATCCTCTGGCTGTCCTGGCTCCCAGTGGATTCAATCACAAGGCTGAGCATCCTGCTTAGTCTTCTGCTAAAACAGGTGCTGAAAATATGATGAGGCTTCCTTCCCTAAGCAGTAACTGGAGCTATATTTTCCTCTCACTGCTATATATATTTGATGTTCTGAACAATAGCAGACAAAACACATACAAAACATTTTATCAGAGCACTAGGTCTATGTATGCATTTTCAACAGTCAGAGAGATGATTTATTCATCCACTTCAGTAACCACTGAAACAGGGCACGATGTTCAATCCAGTGTAGAAAGCAACAAACACTGAGTGTGTTTGGTTTGCAAGAACAAATCAACAGAAGAGGATAACAGGAGCTGTTTTTCCAATGTAAAGGGCTCCACTGCCATCCCTCTTAGTATCTTCGTCAAATTAAACACTGTTTTCCAAAGCTACAACTCTGCTAAAGCAGGGCTATTATGGTCTAGGTTAGGAACCTGATTATGGCTATTTTATGTCTATAAAAAGGCATCTGACCCAAGATAACTCCCAGATAGTCTGCGCATGGTCATAAATGCAGTTGGTGCTCTATAGACATGTGTCTGTACATATAGGAAGGCGAGACACAGCAATTTCTCTCAAGTGTAATGTCATTACAACTGTGCAAATCCTGGACTGTGGTCATTTTGACCTCGGGAAGAGGGGACAGGGAGGAAACAAATAGAAATGTTTGAGATAAAGCCATAATAGAAGTCAGGGTGAGGAGAAGAGATGGTCTGACATAGTAAAAAATAATAACAATCACAGAGTCACAGAATTATAGGGGTTGGGAGGGACCTCCAGAGATCATGGAGTCCAACCCCTCTGCCAAAGCAGGATCCATAGAGCAGGTCACACAGGTAGGCATCCAGATGTGTCTTGAATGTCTCAGAGAAGGAGACTCCACAACCCTCCTGGGCACTCTGTTCCAGTGCTCTGTCACCCTCACCGTGAATAAGTTCTTTCTCACATCAGTGCAGAACCTCCTGTGGTCCAACTTATGACCACTGACTCTTGTCCTGTTCCTACAGACCACTGAGAAGAGGTTGTCCATCTCCCTTTGTCTCCCAAATATCCCAAATATAAACAATAATCTGAGGTTGTCCAAAAGCAGACCTTTAAAGTACTGTTATATGCTGACTATATTATGTCTTTAATTTTTTTTTTTAGACTGGGTTAGTTCTGAAGCAAATCAGAATCCCCCAAATGAAAAAAGCAGCTGGAAACCTTCTCTTCTCCAAATTGTCCATGCAGTTTTGGGCTCTCTGAAGTTGAGGGCTGGGAGAGAGTTTTTCAGCTGCACAGATCTCAGAAGATAAATTTGCATGAAAATATAACCTGTAGACAATAGGATCACCTGGGCGACAGAATCCAAGGTAGATCCTACACACACCTTTTTTGATGGAGGCAGGCTGCCTCACAGGACATGATCAGATACCTGAACACAGGTATCTGATCATGTCCTGATACACAGGTATCTGATCATGTACCTGAACACAGGGAAACAAGTGATACCTTTTTTGCCCCAGTAGGATCCTACTTGTTTTCATTATCTATTTTTAATCTTGGGCTGTGCAACCCCTAACGAATCCCACCCTCTTGCACCCGTGAACAATTGGCAAAAGCAGAGCCATCACTGTCACTCTCAGGCTTACCTTCTGGCATAGGTGACTGACAGATCTCCACTTAGAGCTCAAACGGGACACGCATCCCCCTCCTGAATAAAATCAGTGTTTGGCTGATGCCAGTAACACGTTGCTGCCTTATGCCATAATGGATATTTCTAGCTAAGCGGATGCACTTGCTTCGGCAGCAGCCTGTGAGCCCCTTCTCTGGTTACTGTCCTCTGTGAGCTCCAAACCTCCTTGGGGAGGCCTTTTGGCATTGGTCACCACATGTGACAGCTGTGACTGTTTCTGCAGAAGGCTTCACTGGCATTGGAAAGGAGATGAACAGTAAAGAGACTCAGAGTGCAGAGATCACCTTTTCCTTTCCTGCTCTCTAACTCTTCTGATCCAGTTCAGCTGATTTAAACTCTTGATCCTCTCAAACCCTTTCACCCACTAGATTCAGCTCTTTGGGGCAAAGAATCTAGTGATTGGGGCATTGAATCACACGTCTGTGGACGTGCTGATGCCTTTTGGGTGATGCTCTCACTGCGTGAACCACAGCCATATAGATACTTTTCTAAGAATTTTTCTGACCCTAGATCTCCCTGCTGTCTCATTTCTTCATCTTTACTGGGCTAATGGGACGTTTATCCATCTCCCAAAATGTCAATAAATATGTAAAATAATGATGCTGGCACAGCATCTCCAGAAAGGCACAGGAGAGCTTCTACATATAATGAATACATATCATCAGCCTGTTTTCAGCCTAAGCAACAATCCTCACTTACATCAAAGCCTTATCTGAATTAATATTTGATGCTGGAATTCATACCACTATTAGATGCTGTTAAAATTCAGGGACCCCAATCTTTCTTCAGCTGGAAACAACAACAAAAGTCACTGAGGCAGGTCAATCTTCAGAGGTGAGATTCATCTCAGCTAACTTCAAATGTCTGCGGTGTGGCTGGCTCCAGTTCAGCTTGTTCATTATCATTTCTTTATAGTACGTTGACTGAACTGGCACTTCTAAGGCTCAATTCCCTTGACCTGTGATGGGATAAGGTGATGTAAGTCTTTGCTGTGAAACAGAAATACATTTTTTTTTTGCATTTCCTGTGTCACAGTCCTGGCAGAAATAGGGATGAAAACATCTCATTAAAGTTTCTGCTCATTATCATAACACCGTGATTGCCCGTCAGAGTTATCTCACATGCTGTAAGAAGGGGCAGTCACCAAACTGGTGGAGCTGAAGTATTCATAGTGGTAGATGATACAAAATATAGGGAAAAATCTAAACATTGTGGTTTAAGGAGATGGGGTCAAATTTTACCACTGGCTGGAAACCTGCCTGTTGTACATGATATCTGCAAAGGTTCAATAAATGAATCACCTAATTCACTTTACACTACAGCTTTAGCATCTCCTGGATACAATGACTGCTGGAAACCCAATTTTTCTAAGTGTTTCCTCACCTACATTTTATAAGCTACTACACTTGCCATGCCATCATCATTTCTTAATTATCCTTTCCTCTTTATCTTACTTTGTTTATTAAAAACAATTTTAAAGGCAGCATCATTCTGCAAATGCATGATTGAATGTCTGGGGAAGCTTTCTATTCAGTCAGAGAAAGAAATCTGTTGCGTGGGGGTTGTCCCCTATTGGGGCTGATGTTTGTCCCCTCTTAGCTCTTACGGGAGTTGCAGAGACATAACCCAAGGTATGTGTTATGTGTCTCCCTCTGACCCATGACAGGTAAAGCCTCACACAGCTTCCAGAGGGGATGAAGTTCAGCCTTACAACTGGAGGACTGAGCTTTGATCTCCCTGAAGAGCTATAACCAAGACTGCTACAAACATTGACTTTCAAAGCATCAGCTCGATCAATACGGCCAGTGCTGTGGTGCAGTTATTGACGCCGGGGTGACGGAAAATAAAAGCCAACCATGTGACAGCAGCTATGGCATTTCTCTGTGAGTGCTGGTGTGACTTGTGCCTCAGGGCTCCTCCGTGGGATGAGAGCAGCTCCACGCTTCATGCTCTGGTCATGATCAGCAAATTCTTGCCAAGCATTTTGGGCAGTGCTGCGGTATACTGGGCTCTTACCTATGTGGAGCATAATTTCTGGTGCATCTTCATAGGAAGAGGGAGCCCCCCTTGGGGGTACAGAGCAGGGACCCAGGTCTACTCTGTCCCCTGCCTTGTAATCCCATGAGGGTTTAGGGCAAATTACGCTGCAAACCTCTACGCACTCGGTTTTATCACTCTGAAAGTGAAGATAATCTATACCTCAGAGGAACATTGCACGGATAAGTCAATTAACCATGAAATCACAGATGGAAGATGCAAAAGAAATGCAAAGGATTAGTTCTGCAGAGCAACCCTG
This sequence comes from Heliornis fulica, assembly GCA_013399135.1. Classification (NCBI taxonomy): domain Eukaryota; kingdom Metazoa; phylum Chordata; class Aves; order Gruiformes; family Heliornithidae; genus Heliornis; species Heliornis fulica. The sequence goes on along the minus strand of VXBZ01010482.1, from coordinate 4,807 downwards.
CCAGGCACAAGTACATTTTTAGATCCCTCTTTTTTTTTTCTTTTTTCCCTAACTAAAATTCACTAGCAAGCTGCTCCCTACAGTCCCAATTAACCTGTTAGTGGTGTATCTGTACCAATACCAGCTACATCTGTAGCTAACTGTGGAAAAGTGGGAGTGAGGCCGCTTAGGCATCCCAATTTGTCTTGGCACCAGGTCACCAGTGGGCTGTGGTGACATGTTCTTTTGGTGGTCACCACTGCTCTTTTGTCTTTGCCTGGTAAATATTGCATGTCCAAAAGAACACCAGCCTCTCCATGTCTGTGTCACAGCTGTCAACCTAAACCATGTCAGGATGCAGAGAGCTCTCTGCTGGTGTTCAAGGGTAGGAAGAACTGAAGGGGACCCCACATTTTGGACTTTGTCCAAGTCCCTGGGTCTCCTGGGGCACCAGGGTAAGATCAGGTATGAGCATGGTCTTGCTAAGACAACAGGTGTTGTCCTTGGGTTAAGTCTCTCCCTTGAGCTCACAAATTATATGAAATATTGGTAGCAGTAAGTTCTTAAAGGTAATCAAAGAGCAATAGCAATTGGTCTAATTTCAGGAGAAGCTACTGAACCACTTTTTGTCCATAATACCCACAATACCCAAAACCATTTTCTTCAGATGTTTGCTGACTCAAATCTCTTCTGCATGGCAGTGGTCTCCAGCAAGGCCATACTGTAGCATTGTTGTGCTGTCCCATTGCTATTATTAATCACTGCTATTACATGTATCTGCCTTTGGAGAGACAGCACTGGGGATATGCTCCTGTCTTTGACTCCCTTTTCCCTACAATTAATCTCTTTGTGTCTTCCCATGGAGCTACTCTTCCTCCAGCCATTGTCCTTTGAGTTAACATTCTTGGCATGCTCCTTAGATGGTGTCCAGGACCCTGTTGTGGCTGAGCTTGAGAACACCCCTCAAGGGTACTACACTATGGCCTTCATCATCATCTTCAGGGTGTGTTTACCTTCCAGAAATGACGCCTGCTGAACTGCTAGAATTTCTTCTGCAGCTTTATTCCCCAAGGGCCTCACCTATGTAACCTGGGAAATCTATTAATGGAATGATTGTTGTAGTTATATTATTATTATCATCGTTATTATAATTATTATTCTTACTAATATTAATATTATAATCTGAAATTTTGAAAAAAAAACTGTACAGACTCTATAGATTTACTCTAAATCAGTGTCTCATGGATAATTAAGTGGTCCTCATTTTTAAAGGTTGCTAGAAACATCGTTGGATTTATTACCTACTAGTGACAACCACCTGGGAGGTAAAATTATCTCACCCAAGGAAAACTCATCCTGTAGCACTGCATCCCATGAGCACTAGTTTCAGGCATGCAGACTATGGTTTTGTGTGATGATTTATCTAGCAGCAGTAAGCGAAGGGGTTCTTGTCCTCCCTCAGCCTCCCTGAACCCAAACTCATTCCCCATTCGGCAGAGCTGGTGTGACTATTTATCTGGGAGATACTGGATTAGAAAAATGTCAGCTAAAACAAACAAACAAAAAAGAGAGGATAAAACCCAAAAGCGATTGGAGGTTTATATTATCTGCCCTGTGAAGAGCAGTAAGTAACAGCAGAAGGAGCAACCAGCCATGGGAAGGGGATAGCTTTCACCTCCTGCTAGAGAAAGACTAACACAGGAGTCCTGTTTCTGCTTGCAGTGCTGTAAGTTTCAGATCACTGGTGAGAAGTAGCTTACTGCATTTTTAAAAGTCACTTTTTCTTATATAGGCAAATCCTTAGGTGCACTTGCACTAACAAAATAATACTTTTGCTGGTAATCCATTTTGTTAGAAAACTTCAGTAAACTACATCAGACAAAGATCTATTTTGCCTTGGGCTGCCCAACCCATGAGGGTTGAGCTGTAGATCAAACCTTTGCCAATAAGACTTTAATAATGCAGAATAAGCTATTGAGCAGATCAGTTGCTTTCCTGGGTTTTACACAGACAATAACAATATTTTACTGTCTGTATTGTAGCCTCAGGTACCTCAAGTTTAAGTATTATTACATCTTCTAAAACGCAGTGGTCAAACACTCGGTTGGTTAGATGTCAACATTCCACAGTGCATATATGTTCTCAGTGCATATATGTTCTCAGTGCATATATGTTCTCAGTGCATATCTCATAAACATGGTTGCAATAGGAAAATAGAAAAATAATGGAATCATAGAATACATTAGGTTGGAAAGGACCTTTAAAGGTTGTCTGGTCCAGCTCCCCTGCAGTAAGCAGGGACATCTTCATTAGATCAGGTTGCTCAGAGCCCCATCAACCCTGACCTTGAATGTCTCCAGGGATGGGTCTCCCACCACCGCTCTGGCCAACCTATGCCAGTGTGTTACCATCTTCATACTGAAGAATTGTTTCTTAATATCTAAGCTAAATCTCCCCTTTTCTAGTTTAAAACCATCAACCTTCATCCTGTCACTACATGCCCTCATGAACAGTTCTTCCTAGCTTTCTGATAGGCACCTTTCAGGGACTGGATGGCTGATATAAGGTCCCCCTGGATACTATAATGTGAACAGCCTGCAGGTTGGCTTCATATCTACTTAGAATCATAGAATCATAGAATGATTAGGGTTGGAAGTGACTCCCAGAGGTCATCTAGTCCAACCCCCCTGCAAGAAGCAGGGACACCCCCAACTAGATCAGGTTGCTCAGGGCCTCATCCAACCTGGCCTTGAACTTCTCCAGGGATGGGGCATCCACCACCTCCCTGGGCAACCTGTTCCAGTGCTCCACCACTCTTACAGTAAAGAACTTTTTTCTAATATCCAATCTAAATCTCCCTCCCTCTATTTTAAAACCATTTCCCCTTGTCCTGTCACAACAGGCTCTACTGAACAACCTACTTGTCTGTCTTAGTTTGCTGGCAAAGTTTCAAGCTGTTGTGAGCAGCCCCTTCTTATCCAAATGACATCTACTTAGACCTGATGACATTTCCAGTGTGTAAATGTGCATGCCTTTTGCATAAATATCACTCATTCCTCATCAAGGCCATTTTGTTATGGAGATGGAAGAGCAATTGTGATCCAGAGAGGAGGCTGAAGAGACCATCCTCTTGTCTTCCAGATGGAGTGGTGTTATGTTATTGGAGCTCTGTCTGGGATCTGATGGATTTAGAACAGTGGGAGAAGGACTTTGCCACCTGCATTAGCACACCTATTGCAGGACTGGCTGAGCCTGATGCTTGATGACTTCTCACTCACCCTGTTCTAAGTGCAGCCTGTTAACTTGTTTAACACTGACAACATTTTAGACAGGTCAACTTTGCATTGGTTTGCATTGATTTGCATTGCAGATGCGCAGGGTAGCTGTGAGGCTGACACTAATTTCCAGTCATTTCCAGCTTGGTTTTCTAAGGACTTGCTTGTAACACTGAAAAATGTTGTTTCAGAGCAATGAGTCTTCCACTGAAGTATCCCATCCTCCCAAGCAGTTTTGCTGCTCCTTTCTTTCCTGTTATGTTGGTACTTCAGTCATGTCAACAGGTCCTCTCTAAAATCATGACCTCATCAAGTCAGGCAAGGGTTTCTTCACATGAAAAAAGGCTTATTAGGAAAGAAAAAGGTGGATAACTAACAGTCTAGGGTCTCAAAAGAATCTTACAAGAAACCAAATGATCAGATACATACATTAAACCTAACTGTGCGGCACCATCACTTGAAAAGCACCTGTGGCATATTTCAGCTCTGTTGTCTCCTGTGGATAAATAAGGTTTGGCTGCAATAATGTGTTAAAGCAAGCTGAAAAAAAAATTCCCATCTTCCTAAGGAAATACATCATTAATGTGTGATCATGGAAGGACTTTTATTATTTAAAAGCAACATATTCCTGCCTATATTTTTTTTACAATAACATTTTAAAAAACCAAATTAAAACCTGTGTATTCTTCTACATATGGGTATTGTTGAAACTGTCACACCTAATAAGAGCACAAGAAGACAGATGAAAGCACCGTGCTCATTTCTGAGCAGCTGGGAACAGCACTGAGAAAAGCACAGCAATTGAGATTAAGAGAGAGCCTTCACAGTGCAAGATAACCCAGCTGCTTGGAAAATCAAATCTATTGAACATACAGATTTCATGCAACAAAACAATGCCTTGCTGATAAAGGAAAATAACAATGCTCATGCTGAGTTGTATAGTCTTCAATTCAATTTGGAGATAAACGGGCAGTCCAATATTTTTCCTCTTCAGAAAAAGTCAGAGTTATCTTTCTCATTGTGACTATTCATTGCCTCTTTTTGCCAACTCCAGAAGATCAGCTTAGAGATTTTCATTTGATAATAACATACCCCACAATTTACTGGAAAGGGCACTTCTGTGGGGAGTTAGGAGATGGAGGTTCCCTTTCAGGGTCTCTGGCTTTTACCTCCTTCAGCTCTCCTCCTCAGTCATCTTCTACTAAAGAGACATGAGTGTGTCTGTGAACAGATTTGACATCTCTAGAAGAAAAGTAGTATGTCACTATCCCATCATTTCTGTACCCTTAGCTAATTCATGCTAAGAAGTCAGGAATAATAATAAGATCTATGTTTTTTGCTCTGATGTAAGCTGTGCACGTCGTGAGAAGTCATAATTTTCTCTGAGAAATGGGCCCAAATCTTCAAGGTTTCTGAGAAAACTGGGTATTTTCTCATGGAAAGTGATATCGTTTATGATCTTTAAATCATTAACTGAAACCTGCTTTTCCATTGAAAATTATTTATGTGATCATTTTTTGATCAGCTGTGGAACAGCAAGCTTGGGATTTTAA
>VXBZ01010481.1:12037-24994 GCA_013399135.1 Heliornis fulica | reverse complement strand
TCTATGATTCTATGATTCTCTATTTATGCACACATTGAGGAGGGTGTGAGAGAAAGTCAGGAGTGCTGCATCACTGTGATTTCAATGAGCATTTTAATTTCTAATATTCCACTATTTTGTTTTGAAACCTGTCCTACACCTCATCGTGATGGCATTTTTGTTTGGCAAATGGACTTGATCATCTTTTCTGAAAAAAAAAGCAAGTAATTTCTACCAGCAAGAGAGATCTAGGTGCAAAAGAGATTTTGGAAGAATATCTTTTTTAGATGTCCTGTTGTTTTTCAGATATTGGAATATACAGAACAATTAAGTAAGTACGGCAAGTATTACTAGTGAAGCTTGTGGCCTGCAACCCACAACAATTTTCACTACACTGGAGGTTAGGGTTTCTGCTGAGGTATCTTGAACCTCCTCTTCCCCTTTCCCCAAGGTGAAAGTTCAGATCTGAATAGTCAGTACAGACTTACAGTAAAAATGAATAAGCCTTTAGCTACACTTAATGAACCAAGAGGGATTTCTAAAGTACTCAGGCACACTGAAGTTCATCCATTATGTGTGACAACTTCTTGAAGCCTCTTATCAAACATCTGCCAGTGGCTGAAATTTCTGTCTACCTCTTTAAAGTATTTATCTATAGCAGAGGATCTAAAAAAATTCTTTGGAAATCTAAACCCCGTTGTCAGGGCAATGAATACAAATTATGAGAACTTCCAACTCTATTATGGTAATTGGTGCTTGAAACAAGATGATGTTCTATATTCTGTCACATGGCATCATCCTAAACCCATCTGTTTGTACTTGGCATGGACAATAAGTTCAGACAATGCATCATTTGGTTCCATACAGACTCTTTTTTGCTCAAGCTTCACTATTACTGCTGATCTTATGTCTGTCTCAGTCTAGTCTTGCTTCTGGAAAGATGCCCAGTGATCCAAGTAAAGTTAATATGATATCCTAAATTAGGAATACAACTTGATATCTTCCAAAATTTGAACATTTCTCCATTGAAGTGAGACTTCCTTAACTTTACCATGATCTGTATTTCCATGATTTAGAAAATCTGTTACAGTTTTGACATCTTTAATTTTGTTTTTCTCAGGTTACAGTCATATTTGATGTTCACATGAGTCAAGTCAATGTGGGAAAAACATTATTGCTAAAGACACATTGTCCCATATGTCTAAGAATCATCAGTCCATGTTTCAGTAAATGCTTTCTGTGAAGCAAGAGGATATATAGGCTACTGGGGCACTATGAAACTCGCAGAATTTGCAGAAAGACTTGCTAAGGATGTTGCAGCAATCAGAACAATGAAAAAAACAAATAATCCCTTGGACAACTGGAGCAAGACTAACAGAATTACAAAGGTGACTTTCTGAATGCAAAACCAAAGTGTCAATGATAATTTTTTATTTAGTTTTTACATTAGATAAATGCTGTATGTAAGCAGTCTTTTATTTCTTTAAGACTGTTTATATTGGAAATGACATCACTGTAGTTAGGCATAACTTAATATCAGCTGAGATTAATATACTTCAAATCATTACAGCAGCAAATTTTTGGTTTCATTCATGTAACATGTAGCTTAACCGTTTTCTTGAGACCTTTTTAACAGTACTTGTTTTATATAAAACTGTTACAAAAGTATCACCTGTCTCTGTCAGGAGCCTACAAATTTCAAAGAAATAAAACTGACTTGAGAGAAGCAGGAGAATGACTGCAGCAAATCTATTGATTTAGGAGATGAGCTGCAGCATGAGATGTAACTGTGGCCACTGTCATGTCTCAGTGGAAGGAATTAAGGTAGGCAGTGAGAGCTCTTTTAAGCTTTTTCCATATTAACTATTAAAAGTGTTTTTTAAAAAGCCATATAGCAGTGCTCAAGTACATAACTGTCAGAATACCAGAATTTGGACTGTCCACCCACCTTTATTTCACCATTTTCTGGCATGTGTTATGAGCCTGGTTTTAATTAACCGATCACATACGGTCTGTCTCCGCCCCCTCCCTCCCCACCCCCCAGCCCCAGACTCTTGTCTCCTGCTGTGCACAATATATAGATAATGCTCACTGAATGAGTAAACTATTCATCATTTTGCTTCTTTGTTATTGTTCAGTGTATGGTCCCATGCCACATTTATAAGTTCTGCTCCGAAGACAGAATTTTTTAATTTCCTCCTGGGCTTTTCTATGGTGCTCATCACTACAGTGTCTGAGCGCTTTACGAATCTTAATGAGTTTATCTTCACAGCACTTCTGTGCACTGAAGAGGAATTATTATTCTAATTTGACAGAGAGCTGAGACAGAATAAATTAGAAAATATCCACTTTTTTGACAGTCAATTTGAGGTGCTTACAAGCTGATTTTTCAGATGGTTTAGTATTATATAGCACAGAAAACATCCAGTGTCTGTTGTCTATGTTGCAAGTGTAGGCACTTCATGATTTCCAGCTACAGCAAGGGCCCGGAGTTGCAAGAAAGAGGAATACAGAGGTAGTAAGCACTTGCGAAAAAGTTTTGTTTAAAAGATATGACTGTGAGATATCCATGAGAGAGAGGGACTCAGTTACTCACTCCATCCCCCTGAATTATCAGACCATCCTTTCTTTTCATCAAGGTTCCACTGCATCCAGAACTGCACATCTCCCAACTTCTGCAGAAGTAATGTAGGGATTACACAGCATATATCACTTTGATTTTTCCCCAGAGCAAAACTATCTAGAGAGCATTGTATGAGGAACAAATCTTGCGTAAAACAAACTTCCAAATTCTAATGCAAAAAGACACAAGAGGGATTTATTAAGTTTGTGTAGAAAACTTTCTTTAAGCTATGTTTTTGCTTGTGACTTCCTGTTGGTTTGGGTGTTTGGTTTAGTTTGTTTGGGGGTTTGGGGGTTTTGTTGTTTTGGCTTGATTTGTTTGGGTTTGGTTTTTTGTAATAAAAGCAAAGCAAAGCTGTGTACTGCATGTCACCATACGGATACCTGGCTTGTGCTGAGTCTATAGGCAGCTCAGAGCTGAGCTGGGGCAATAGGTTCTTTGAACTGACTGAATGTAAAGAAGATTCGTGAAGGATTTGCTGATAGCCCAGAAACTGTAAGATTTGTGAATTCTATGTTTTAATCTAATTTCTAAAGGAAATTATACCACTGCAAGCCCACACCCCTTTTGCAAATTTGACACTTTCTAGTGCTTTCCCTCCAGTCTATGATCGAACCAGTTTGGTTGCTTTATTCCTATTATGAGTCCTTCTTCTAGGTCCCCATTTTCTATTATGAGTCTTTCCTTCTTCTAGGTCCCCATTCATCACAGCTCTTACAATGTTATTCAATCTGCTCACTCCTCCAGTGTCCCTAATCAAGCTTCAGGTTTCACTGAAAGTCCTCTGAAAGAATAGCTTTCAAAACACCCTTTAGTAAAGTATTGTCATAGGATTGGTTTTAAAATTATACCCGTATGCTCAGGTTAAACTCATGCTTAATGCATTACAACTCAAAATGCTGTTCTTTCTATGCTTGCTATATCTTAAGCCTTATTGCTTCCCTTGTTAAATAAGCTGGAACAACACAAAAACAAAAACAAAAACAAAAACAAAAACAAAAAACACACAGAAAAAAAGACCTATAAGATTGCCAACTGGAAAAAAAACCAAAAACCTGTATCTGGCTCTGCTACAAATTTCTTCCCTGCCCTGGATAAATCTCTTCAGTTTGCAGTCACTTTCTACCTCAGACAAAAGAGAGGTAGCTATATTTCCGTTCTTTAATCCACAGTTTTCTTTGTCCACATCTAACATGGACATGCTTAACATTACTACTGTGCTTAATTCCACTATTTTCAGAAGGGATTTTTTTTGCCCCTTGGCAATGGTTTTGTAATAGGATCCTGATCTCAAGTGAGGGCCTTTGAACTTTGTTATAGTTCCAGCAAATAATAGCAGTGTCAGCAGTTATTATATAGCTCATAAAATGTGCATGGTTCTGTGTGAAAGATTAGATACAGCAAAAATTGCCTTTCATTCCTGCATGGGATGATATACAGTGATTCAGTTCAAAGCCTGTTGGTAAGTCAATCATGATATAAGTGGATTTTAAGAATGTGTTGCATTTATTTTAGAAGGAGATTATTGTCTTTATTTTAGAGAGAGACCATATCTGACTCTAACTATGTTACAGTGTTTCAAGCAGCAAACATATGAAAAAATAAGACTGTTGAAGAACACAAAAATTAAAAGTTTGGTCATAGGAAGCAAATTGTTTAGGGGGAAGAAAAACAGACCAGAAGGACCACAGGAAGGTTATTTCCTTTCAATAACATAAATAAGGCTCTTATTTGTATGTGAAATAAAAAAGTGCATTGTGTGTATATATATGTGTGTGTGTGTATATATGTTGTCACCTTGTATAGCTGATATTTTTAAGTTACTGTTGCAGTACCAGTTCATAATAGTTTCGAAAAGTGAATGGTTTTGTGTGGCAGTGGGCATAGCAACAGCAGCACAGTGGTAAAACACCATAAATCTTTTAGAAGAGGAGCAGGATAAGAAGCCATGTCAGGTAATTAATGCATCCAATGAAAAGAGGCAGCCAGGAATGCTGCTTTTTCACTGCTTTTTCAGTGATATGTTTTTTTTTATTTTATTTTGCTGGGATGGGAACTGATTACACCAACCCACACTTAGTAAGAAGCAATCTCTGGAAGATGCTTCTTAGTAACCCCTCAGGCTGCAGCAATTCTATCTTATCATCGTTGGCTACGTGGATGTATTTTATCTTCCAACATAAGCAGTTAAACTCAATAATCCTATTACTGTAGTGAAGTAGGATGCAGGAATCCTCCAAAGCAGAAAAATGCTAAAATGAAATTAAACACATTTTGAGACATCAAAATATCCTTTAAAAATCTGCTTTATCCAGTGTTGTGATTTATGCATAGATTTTTGTTATTAAATAAGCAAGTGAATAATCATTAAATGATTTCTAGTTATCTTACCCTGAAGGATACTTGATGGGATAGTGTGTCATGGTTCTGCTCGATGTAAGTGTCAGGCAATTACAATTAGAGCAGTCTGTGAGGAAATACAGGTAGAAACATTTTCAGGACAACAGCATGCACTCATCTCGTATCTGCAGCTCATCCCACACAGTGTGATCAAGCATCTCATTTTGAGCTTGGTAGAGAGTGTGGCATGGTTGAGAGAAAATTGATTAAAGTTCAGTCTGGATATTAATGCGAATATGATGCAGCTGGAGAAATCAGCCAAAGGATATGGAAAAGATGTTGGCCCTTTTACATAGGAAGTGCACCCATCAGTTGTCACTTTAGCTAACTTTCAAGTTAGAGGGCATCCTACTAGGTTTTCTATAGCTTTTACATCATTGTGTAATTGCGTGGATCTGGGTGGCACTTTATTTATTTTTAAACCTGATTCAATTGGCAATATTACAGCTGACTCTCCAATTTTGGAACTGATGCAGAATGAAGCTATTTACAGGTCACAGCAGCTTATTTTGACGACTCCCTACAAGGACTTTTCACTTGTCTTCTGCTACTTCTGGATACAGCAGGTGTGCTGATTTGAGCTTATAGTACAGAGCACTGAAGCTTTAGAAGCATGGGATACAACAAATAAGGAGATTTGGAAGTACTCGAGGCGCACAAACTGTGTGCTACAATTCTAAACTGGGAATAAAGTTACTCGCTGATGCACTTCTTAAATAACTTTAAAATCTTTAAAAGGAGTGTACTAAGAATTTTCTGGTTTTAATTTTCTTATAATTAATGATCTGATCATGACAATATAGGAGAAGATGAGGTTCAAGAAAATCTAAGAAACCTGCAGGTATACGATCCCATGGGACCTGATGAGATTCTTGCAAGGGTCCTGACAGAACTGGTGGATGAAATTTATACACCACTTTTGATCATATTTGAGAAGTCATGGCAGTCTGGACCAGTTTGGGATGACCAGAAAAGGGGAAACACAAACTCCTGTTTAAAAAGGCAAAAATGGAATAGCCGGGGAACCATAGTCTAGTTGGTCTCACCTCTGTGCCTGGCAAGATTATGGAGCAGATCCTCCTGGAGACTATGCTCAGGCACATGGAGGTGACTGGTGACATGACTTCACTAAGGGTAAATTGTGCCTGAAAAAATTTGGTGGCCTTCTATGATGGGGTTACAGCACTAGCAGGTAAGGGAAGAGCAACTGATGTCACCTACCTGGACTTGTGCAAAGCCTTTGACACTGTTCCACATGACATCCTTGTCTCTAAATTGGAGAGACATGGATCTGACAGATGGACTGCTTGGTGGATAAGGAATTAACTGGATGGTTGCACTCAAGGCATTGTGGACAAAAGCTTGATGTGCAAGTAGGTATCAATGACAAGGGGTCAGTACTGGGACTGGCACTGTTTAATATCTTTGTTGATGATGTGGACAGTGCAATTGAGTACACACTCAAAAAGTGTGCCAACAACGCCAAGCTTTGTGCTGCGGTTGACATGCTGGAGGAAAGGGATGCTGTCTAGAGGGACCTTGACAAGCTGGAGAGATGCGCCCATGCAAACTGTTCAGTGTAATGAAGTTCAAGATCCTGCATATGGGTCGGGGCCATCCCAAGCACAACTACAGGCTGGGTAGAGAATGGATTAAGAGCAGCCCTGAGGAGAAGGACATGGGGAAGCTGATAGATTAAAAGCTCAACACAGCCCAACAATATGTGCTTGCAGCCCAGAAGCCCAACTGTGTCCTGAGCTGCATCAAAGGAAGCATGACCAGCAGGTCAAGGTATTATTCTGCCCCTATACTCCATTCTCATGAAAACCCACTTGGAGTACTGCATCCAGTTCTGGGGTCCCCAGTACAGGAAAGACATTGAACTGTTGGAGTAAGTGTAAAGGAGCACCTCTCCCATGAAGACATGCTGAGGGAGTTGAGGTTGTGCAGCATGGAGAAGAGAAGGCTCTGTGAAGATCTCATTGCAGCCTTCTAGTAGTTTAAGGGAGCCTACAGGAAAGCTGTAGAGGGACTGTTTACAATTGCATGTAGTGATAGGACAAGGGTTAATCACTTTAATTTGAAAGAGGATAGATTTTTATTAGATTTTAAGAATAAATTATTTATTATGAGGGTGATGAGTCAGATTGGCCAGAGAAGCTGTGGCACTCCCTCCCTGGCAGTGTGCAAGGCCAGGTTGGATGTGGCCTTTGGCAACCTGGTCTAGTAGAGAGTGTCCTTGCCCATGGAAGGAGGCTTGGAACTAAATGATCTTTAATTTCCCTTCCAATCCAGACCATAGTTTGATCATATGCTTCTATGGTGCTACTTAATTATGCAATTCAGTGGGATTTCCTGTACCTTCCTCATCTGAGCAAGGTCTGTTTTGTGTGGGTAATGGAGAACAATAGGTTCTTGCGGGCAGAGACCATGCCATTCTTGGCAGAATACCAATAAAAGGTCAGACTGGGTATCAGTGTTGTGATGATGAAACTAGAATGGGGGAAATCACATGTAACTATATTGAGATATGTTTATCAAAAACAAAAGTGTGTTCAATGCTTGGCTGCTTTTAGTTTTATTACATATAAATCCTTCCTTGTCCATGCACTTGCAATAGGTATCACAGTGGACAGTATTGAGGAATAAATCTGGCTGAAAATGCATCTTTTTTTCGTGGTGAGTTTTCAGTTTCATCAGTTCTTTAGTCTTCCTCCACACTTACAGGAATGCCAGCAGCGGCATAAAGAAATGTTTGGACACAGATGTAAGTCTAAAAGATCTGTAGAGCTGCTCTCTTAGAAATGTTCAGTACTAGTCTATTCACTTCCTTATTTCAGTATTTGAAAACAAATGTTTTCATCTGCTTTGTTAGATTTTTAAAGTACCTCATTTTTACATATTAATGACAACTTTTAAAACAACTAGCCTGAACAATAATACAGGAGTAAAGTGTCCATGAACACATCAGAAACATTCAACTTTCCATTAAATATGAAGTTTTGTTTCGAACTTATTGCAGTAGAAAGGAAGAAGGAATTTCACTGTATTGATAACAGAAACCCCTGATGACTGATTGTATGTAGTTTCTCTCTCATACTGAAGGCAGTCTCCCCACCAGGTGTTGGAGCTGCTGTCCCAGCGAGGATAAAAGGCTTCCACACAGACAGTTTCAGATGATGGATGCAGTCCTTCAAGCCTCAAGCTGCAGGGAGCACCGTCTCTTGATGCCAGGTGCCGTGGTCCTCTGTCCTGACATGTGACTGCAGTCTTGGAGGAGTTATGCCACCAAGTGGAGGAGTTACAGGAGGAAGTGAGCTATGCAGCATCAGGGATGATAAAAGGAAGATGACAGGATCTTCTCAGGTGCAACAGTATGAGAAATCACAAACTCCATCTGCAGCAGAGATGGTGGCAGTGTCCACCCTAAGGTTGGAACCTCATGACTTCTGCCTTCAGGGGAAAGTCTCCTATCCCACCTTAGGGCTTACAACCACAAAAAAAAACAAAAACAAAAACAAAAAAACAGCACCACTTTCAGAGTGGAAGAGGAGCTAGATGTGCCTTAAGTAAAGGATCTGCACCACCTGACACTAAACCATGAAAGACCCTCAGGAAGAAATGGTGAGCGATCACAATGGGCAGATCTTTGCTGTGAGTCAGGAAGCACATATCTGCTTACCTGACCTATGATTCAGAACTTTACTGCCTACTGGGAGCTTGGACACAGGATTTTGTTGAGGGACTTGAAGCTCGTCCAATCCTCTAACTACTATCCTGTCTCTTTCTTCCATATAGACACTAGTGATATTTCTAGGTCAACCAAGAAGTGAGGGAGTCCCTCTACAGACAGGAGCAGCCTCACACTGACAGGGCTTTGTCCTCATGGGGAAGTCCGACCACCCTAATATCTCCTGAAAGGACAACATAACAGAGCATGAACAATCCAGGAGGTTCCTGGAATACATCAATGACAACATCCTGACTCAAGTGATAGAGGATGCAATGAGGACAGTTGCTCTGATGGACCTCATACCTGCCAGTGATGAAGAGTTCACTGGGTATGTGAAGACCAAAGGCAGCACTGTTTGCAATGACCATGAGATAGTAGAGTTCAGGATCCTCAGTGAAGGGATGAGGAAAAAAAAATCATATCACTGGACTTTAGGAGAGAAGACTTTGGCCTCTGCTTGGCAGAGTCCCATAGGATAATACCATGGAGGCAAAAGGGACCCAAGAAGGCCTGTTAATATTCAAGGATCACATCATCCACACTCAGGAGCCACCCATACACACAAGTAAAATGTAAGGCAAAAATGCTAGTAGGCCTGCATGGATGAAAAAGGAATTCCTAGCAAAACTCAAACACAGAAATGAAGCCTACAGAGTGATCAAAAAAGGCTGACAGGAACCTAATGAAGCTCAAAAAGGGGAAGTACAATGTCTTGCACCTGGGGAGGAGCAACACCAGGTACCAGCAGATGCTGGGGGCTGCCTGGATTGAAAGCAGGTTTTCAGAAAAGGATGTGGGGATCCTGGTGGACACCAAATGTTGAACATACAGCAGAATGTACCCTTGAGGCAAAGAAGACTATGAGTGTCCCGTGTTATGGATTACATTAGGAGTGTTGCCAGCAGGTCGAGGGAGAAGATCATTCCTCTTTACTCAGCAGCTGTGAGGTCATATCTGGAGTACTGTGTCAAACCCTGGGCTTCCCAGCACAAAGCAGACATGGATACACTGGAGGGAGTCTAGCAAAGGATCATGAAGATGATGGACTTGAGCATCTTTCCTAAGGCTGAGTGAAATGGGACTTTTTAGCCTGCAGAAGAAAAGGCTCAGGGGCACCTTATCAAATTATATAAATCCCTTCAGGAAGGGTACAGAGAGGATGTAGCCAGGCTCTTCTTAGTGATACCCATTGACAGGACCAGAGACAACGGGCATGAACATGGAAGGTTCCCCTTTGATCAGTAACTGGGCTTATGCTAGGTGTATGGGAATGCTTAAACTTGATAATGAACTTCCTACTAAGTTCACAGAGACTGGGCTGACTGAAAGATTGATATTTACTGTTGAAACTGGCTGTATACCAGTACTAAAAGAACCAGTATAGTTTGGGGACTAGCTTGTTGGAGAGTAGTGTGGGTGAGAGGTTCCTGGGGGTCCTGGTGGACAGCAGGATGACCATGAGCCAGCAGTGTGCCCTTGTGGCCAAGAAGGCCAATGGCATCCTGGGGTGTATTAGAGGGGGGTTGGCTAGTAGGTCAAGAGAGGTCCTCCTCTCCCACTACTCTGCCCTGGTGAGACCATGCCTGGAATATTGTGTCCAGTTCTGGGCCCCTCAGTGCCAGAAGGACATATACCTCCTTGGGAGAGTCCAGCACAGGGCCACCAAGATGATGGAGTGGAACATCTTCCTCCTGAGGAAAGGCTGAGGGAACTGGGTCTCTTCAGCTTGGAGAAGAGGAGACTGAGGGGTGACCTCATTAATGTTTATAAACATGTAAAGGGTGAGTGTCAGGATAATGCATCCAGGCTCTTCTCAGTTTTAGTAAGTGATAGGACAAGGGGCAATGGGTCCAAGCTGGAATGTAGGACATTTCATCTGAATATAAGGAGGAACTTTATCACTGTGAGGGTGACAGATAACTGGAACAGGCTGCCCAGAGAGGTTGTGGGGTCTCCTTCTCTGGAGACATTCAAGACCAATCTGAATGGGCTCTTGCATGATCTAATCTAGGTGATCCTGCTCAGGCAGGGGATTGGACTAGATGATCTTTCAAGGTCCCTTCAAATCCTAATGTTCTGTGATTCTGTGATTCTGTATTTCTCATTTACTGCAAAAATTGTATTTCTAATGCTAGATGGTCAGTCTGGCAGTTTTCCAATCTTTTGGAAAAAAAAATCATCTTATGAATGAAGAAGGAATACTTTGTTCTATTATATAATCTTCTCACATTATTGTTCATTTTTTTCCCTTTAAGAGGCTGTGTTCTGGCCATCTGTCTACCTCTCACTTCCTTTTACTCTGTTACTGAAGCAGACAAGATAGACTGTTGAAAATACCAATATTATTTCACACATTTTTAAATTTTGAAGACATTCACATTCTTTTCTCACTCTTCTGATATGCTTTGTTGAAAAGAAAAGAGGATGGAAGTTACTGCATGGGAATTCATCAATTTTTTTTAACTGTGAATAGAATTTTCAAAATTTCACAGTGTTAGAGTCTGGGTTCTTTTCAAAAAATGGTCTCACACTAAAACTAAATTGATATTTAATATTTACATCCCAGATCTAAAAGAATATTTAAGTTCTTAATGCCTGTTTAAGGCCTCAACTTTCTATCAACTTCTGTAACTTTGTGGTAGGATCCTAAATACTATGTTGGTTCTGTGGCTAGTTATCTAATGTAGAAAAAAGCACCGATTCCTACTTTGTCCATAGTCCTATGTGGACTAAATCAATGTACCTAAATCAATAATTGTCAGTCTAGTTTTTAAATATGTTGAAATGATTCATATAATAGATGAAAACCAGATGCCACAATCTATTTGGAAAATTATGATTGAAATAAATGGGATGTGGTACTGTATGCCAAAATTGACATCACTTACTTCAATTCATTTGCAACCTGGAAGCAAGTTAACTTGAACGGATTATTTTCTTATAGTGAAAGCACTTACCAATGTCATTTTTACATGAAATAAACATATATAAATATATAAATAGCCATATATCACTAGAAGACACTAAAGTGGTGGTTGAGCAGCTCATTGTACAATGATATATAATGCATAGAGTGAAAAAATAACCCTGAGTTACCATTCTGAATGACACATGCCATAGAACCTTTCTGCCAGCACTGCAATATGTTTGAAAACTTTGAAATTCACGAAGTCTTGAACTTATTCCAAGATGGGGGAGAGCATTCTATATTAGAATTGTTAGACATGATTTTTTAATATGGTATGTTTATTTGTGATGAGTTTACAATGGAATGATTGCTTATTATAATTGATTACCCTTTCTGAAACCATAAGTCAGTGTTGCAACATATACCTGAGGCTTTACAAATGGATTTGCCTTAGTGGCTTAAAGTATTTAAAAACCAAAAATATAGCCTTCCAAATTCCAGTCTATGAAGTGGGAAATTTAAGGTCAGTAAGGGTCTCTATTGCTGAAACCAGCATGCACTGGATACCTGATGTTGACTTCTGGGTATTCTGATACAGTCCAACTTTTTCAGTGCTGAGCCACTCACTACCTACCAACTTCCAGAGCTTCCTCTAGATCCATAACCCAAACCTTGCCAGGCTGATGCTTGATCCAGTTATTTATACACCAAATACAGTCTCAGACTAAAACTATGCAAGATTTAAGCACAGAAAAAGGGTGCAAGCAAAAGCTGCTAAAATTTTTAAGTTTGTGATCTAGTTTGATGGTGAAGATATAGAAGCTTATGAGGGAGATGACTGTCTGGATCTCTCTCAGTCAAAAGAGACACCCAGTGCTTTCCAAGACCTGTAGGCTTTCAGAGAGACCACATCTAATGAGGGAAGAGTGGGATACAATTCCAGGTTATATGTCCACCTCTTATTCACTTAGATCCATGATAATAAGTCCATAGTTTATGCTGTCCACCTTTCTAAAAATTAACTGACATAGGCATCTTGCTCACACAAAGACTGTAAATTAGTTTCCAGGCTGCTCTTATACTGGTTTAACAATTAATAAGAACTATGATACTTGAAAATTTAAACCATTTTTTATTCAATTGCATTTTAAGGACAAAAGCCTTTTGTCTTAATTATTCAAATTATTCAAGAAGTATGAAAGCAGGCCAGAGATACTGTTTTTTTATTCTGGTTCTGTCAGATATTTTACCTTACTGTCAAACATCTACTGGATAGAATTAGGAAAAGAAATCTTGAATGTAATTAAAAAAAAA